>CAXKVX010003140.1:0-39186 GCA_964058865.1 Eleocharis quinqueflora
TAACTGACCAAAAAACAATAGCGTTGGCTTTTTCAAAACACTACAAGGATATTATGGGACTACGCCAGGAAACAACCCCGATTCCCAATTCTCTAATCCAACCAGGACCCATACAGGATTTGGATGGCCTTCAACAAAACTTCTCGATTGAAGAAATCAAGAGAGGAGTCTTTGCACTCGCGAAAGGAAAAACATCGGGACCTGATGGATTCCCATCGGAATTTTTCCAACACTACTGGGATATAGTAGGCCCGGTGATATGTAACGTTATAAATGCCTTCTACAGGAATGAACTGGACTTATGCAGACTTAATCAGGCATGCATCACATCACTACCGAAAAAGGAAGGCGCTGTCAACCTTGGAGATTTTAGACCAATAAGTATAATCTCCGCAATACCAAAAATCATCTCAAAACTACTAGCCACTAGACTCCAAACCCTACTCCCCACTCTGATATCACCCTTCCAGACGGCTTTCATAAAAAACAGAAACATCATGGAAACCTTCATTGCAGCCAGAGAATCAATAATATTAAGGAAAAAACTCAACATTCCAACAATAATATATAAAGCTGACTTTAAAAAAGCGTTTGACACAGTCTCCTGGAAATTCATCTTACACCTACTCAAGGCAAAAGGGTTTCCAGAAAAATGGATTCTCTGGATTAAAAATCTTCTTATCTCCTCCTCATCATTTGTCAAAATAAATGGCTTCTTTGGCCCAGTCTTCTACCACCAGAGGGGCCTTAGACAGGGAGAACCCCTATCCCCTCTACTATTCCTATTGGTAGCAGACACGCTACAAACAATGCTTCATAAAATAGACAACCCATTCTTGTCCACACCTACTCTCCACCTAACAGCATACCAATTCGCGGATGACACCCTACTCACATTGGACGCACATCCCCACAACCTAGGCAAGGTAATGGAGGTCCTCCACTCATATGCACAAATGACAGGCCTACAAATAAACCTTAACAAAAGCTCATTTACACCCTTAAATGTGCCTGAGTCAACAATTCCTAACATTCAGCGGATACTACAATGTGGGAGAGACACCCTACCTACCAAATACTTAGGGTTACCCTTAACCATTAAGAAACCAACAAAGGCATCATTCTTACCTTTCCTAAAAAACTTTCAAACCCGGCTACAAACATGGAAAGGCAAACTCCTCTCAAAAGGAGGCCGACTCACCTTAATCAACTCTGTCTTAAACGCCCTTCCTCTTTACTACATGCAGGCATTTAAGATTCCAACTTGGTTAATAAAACACATGGAACGAACCAAAATGCGATTCTTCTGGAAAGGAAACGATCAACCAACTCGGGGGAGCTGCTTGGTAAACTGGAATACAATCTGTATGCCCAAAGCAAACGGAGGACTTGGAATCCTAGACTTGAGAAGTATGAACACAACATTACTACTCAAATGACTATGGGTGATAAACACATATGACAACTCCATACTATCCAACCTCATTAAAACACACTACAACCTACCTAACACTCAGACTCCAACTGAATCCACCTCTCTCCAATTCCCCTCCTTCTTCTTACTCGACTTACACTCTCTCTTCCAAATTTTCCAAATTTCCACAACAGCAGCATCAGATGGCTCGTTAATTTGGAAATGGGAATCATCCGGAATTTACTCATCAAAATCAACATACAAATTCATCACCAACACGGGGATCATTTCCGACACACACAAAATCCTATGGAAACTAAATGTTCCACTGAAAACAAAAATCTTCTTATGGACACTTCTCAAGGATAGAGTCCCCACTAAGGAGATGCTACATGCCAGAGGAATAAATATACTCGACCCGAGCTGTGTACTATGCCAATCCACTGCCTTGGAAAAATCATCCCACCTCTTCATACACTGTCCATACACGAAATTAATCTGGCATTTAACGGGAAGATCCATATGCTACACATGCACCGACATCAAGACACTTTGGCTAACCAACCGAAAGAGATTCAACAAACAAGATCGAAAACTTTGGGACACACAAATGACGGCCACCCTATGGAACGTTTGGAAAGAGAGAAATGCACGGATTTTCTCATCCAAAAGAAGACCGGCTAACCAGACTGCAGCATCCATTAGATACGACACAGCAGCATGGATTGCACACTGTAGATAATACCTCATTCTATAGATAATGTAAATAGGATCTCTCAAATTCTCTCCAATACTTCTTCTCTCTTATATACCAATGTAATTAAATAATGTACTTTTTTCCTATTTAATGAAATTTCAGTAGGCTCGCCTACCCTAAAAAAAAAATTCAATCTATAAAATGTCTGCCAAGCCTCTAATAAATTCAGCCAGCTATTTCCAAACATCCAGAAAATTTTCAACAAATAAATCAAATAGGCAGAAACTGTTCCTTATATGTGAGAGCGAGCAAAAAGAAGAGAGCCAAGCAAAAAAATAAAAATAAATAATAACTAGACGACAGAGGTCATGTCGTCGGCCTCCCTTGCCTTCCACCTCCTCCCTCTCCTCCCTCTCCCCTCTCTCTTCTCCCTACTCTCTTCCCTCATTTTCATCCAAGAAACTCTAGGCGGGTTGTGTGAGCAGCTAGCGGGACACAGTCAATTGCATGTGCGAAAACAATCAGTGATCTGTGTGATATGTGAGATCTGTGCGATAGCATGTTCTGTTTGATCTGTGATATTTGAGATGTAATATGCTCGTGGGTTTCTTCTCGTGTGCAACGACAGCGGTGATATGTGCAAGCTCTGATATGTGAGATGACCTGATCAGGAGAGCATGGTTGGATGCAGGAGCGGATTCATTCACGGACAAATTCGAACAAATGTTCGAACTTGATTTAAAAAAAATACAAAATTTTAACTGATCAGGAGAGTAATATGACTGATATGTCATATAACGTGACTAATTAAAAATTGACATTATAAGTATTTTGCTAAAATTTCGAAGACAAATACAAATAGAATTAAAGCAAATTAATTGTAATTATTGATGGATCAATTATAATTAATTCAACTAATAGTGATAACTAAAATTAGTGCCAAAAAATTAAGATATGATTTGAAATTCATATGGATCAAGAAACAAATCAAACAAACCAAAAGCCTTCTCAAAAGCTCTTTAATTGCGGCCATGTAGGAGATGCAAAAAAAATTAAAATTGTGAAAGCTATTTCAAATGAAGAGATCTCATTCAGAAGAGGTTTAAATCAAAAAATAAATCTGGCACGTTCATGTGATACCCGATAAATTTCTCATTGCAAGATTTTAACTAATTTTCTTAATTATTTTTACCATGATAGAGGTTTAATTTTTATATGTAATTGTGCCTACCTTTGATCAAAATCTTGCATCCGCCGCTGGCCATGACAGTGTCTTCATGATAGTATCTTCATGATCTTTGTTATTGCTTATTCTGTTCTTTAGTTTCTCTAGTGATTAGTGCTGATATGATGATTTTTTCTAAGTTTAATTTTGCTTTGATCAGATCTTTGAACATAATAAGAATATGAAGAGATAGACATTAGTTGGTGGTCTTGACTTGAGTATGTACGTCTTCGTTTCTTTAATAAAAAATAAAGAGGGGTAACGTAACCTCTTGTTTCAAAAAAAAAAGGAAATTGTTTCTTATATGTGAGTTATAACGAACATGTTACAGTTCATTAACTCTGTTAGAACAGCTCTGTATGCTTGTACCATCAAATTAAATAATAATTATTAAGAAATTAGTACTGATTCTCAAGTTAGTGATTAAGGGTCCACTTGGCAAAACATGAAATAGTAACATAAGCGGACAATTTAGAATAGTAAAAATATAATAGTGTGATTTTAAAAGAATGATAGAAGAATAGTATTTTTTACTATTCAATAATGATAATCATACTAATAATAATAATAATAATAATAATAATATAAAATTAAAATAATATGCATTATTTTAAAATAATAAATAGTAATTATTAATATTATTTTAATAATAAATATTATATAATAATATTATTAATAGTAATAAAGTATATATAATATACAAAATATTGTTAATTACATTGCAAATTTTGTTGCTAATTTTGTTATGGGAACAATGTATTTCGATATTTCAACTATATGATGACATACTGAATAGCTTCTTTTATTCACTATTATATTCTTTCATTTCGTATTTGACATTCCTTCCATGTTGAAATACTCTATTTCGGTGTTTCTTGAGTGCCAAACGAATCCTAAGAGCAAAGTTTTTCCGGTGAAAGAACAAAATTCAATATTGCTCGAGGAGAAATTCGATCAAATTTGAATTAGATTTGAGTAGCAAATACCACATCAATCTAAAAAAATATATGCATATCTTTAAGAAATGAAAATAAAAGTGCTGATATAATCAATGTAAAATAAGAAGAATCCGAAGTTGAAGGTCTCTTGAAGATATTTCGTAAGCATAGAAAAACGAATAGATGCAGAAACGACCATTTAAACATCGCAATCTGCAAGCACATAATCCTGACGAAGAAAAATCACACCATTCATTTCGCTTCAAACAAAATTGAACCACATCTTTTCTTCAAAATAAAAAATTGAACTACATCTCTAAAAGGATGTGGTCAAGAATAGGACGGGTTCAAATAGTCCCAAAAGAGAGCTAATTAAGCCCCTTTCTGATTTACAAATTGCATTATTTTTTTAATTAGAAATGTCATGTATCGGGCTATATATTATGTATTCCGGTGATAATAAAGAGGTGCTTCATCACACATTATTATTACAATATCAATATCAAATTTGGATCACTTTATAAGTTAGAGAAAATTTTGGGTACATCAAAGACATGTACATTAGATATTTCGAGTCACTTCGAATCATTCGATCTTGATTTACAGTGTGAATCTTGATATATTTAACTAGCCGAAGTGACTCGAAATACGTAGAGTACGCATCTTTGATGTACTCATGTTTTTCCCTATAAGTTATAATTGAAAATTTGAAAATAATTCTAAGTGTTTATTAATGCAAGTGGTTATCAGTGAGGTGGATGTGAGGAAGCAACCCCCAAGCAACAAGTTGATACATCATACATGCCGTGTTTGCCAAATGCCAATGCAAGTGGTTCACTCAGCAATCTGGCACCATGCTTGCATTATTGCTGACACTACTTTTATCACTTCTCGAATCTCTCAAGCGCGCTTCAAAGGTCAGCCTTCGAATTCGAAAAAGAAAACTCACCTCGATGTTGAACGTTTCTATTATCTAACTGTGTCTGTCTAGACCGTATAATTGGGCTCCTTGAAAAAGGTTGAGACTTTTCACTTTTCTTGCAAAGAAGGTTCTTTTGTGAAGCAAAGTAACGAGACCCAGAACCTCATTTAGCGTCTCGCCTTCATTCATCTGTGTCGTGTCATGTGTCATGCACATAGAATAAATATATAGGCCTCATCTAGATTTGCTGCAAATATTGTACTTGTGTGCTCATGGGCTCTCCTTTTTGAGGCATCTCAGGGCAGAATTGAAGGCGTCAGATCTTTATCCTAAATTGTTGGGATGGCTTTCCTGACGTTGTCGCTGTCGGATTAAACTAATTTCTTGTTTGACAATTTGTAAAACAAATCAGTATTAATCTTGTACGATTGAGTTTTGTTAAGATACATGTTAACACGTGTACACAATAGAGATGCAAATGCTCAAATATGCATAAGTCAAGACATACTAAAAGACATCAAGAGCAAAATATATGATTCAATACATTTTTGATTGAATTATATGTATTGTGAATCTTAGTTGATCTTGTTATTCAAATCATAACTCATTCTGAGCATTTGCATGAGTATAAACATCATATGACAGCTGAACTGAACCATATTAATATCAAAGACAAAATTTGGAGTATAGCAGCAAATTAAAACACAATTAAATGCAAAATTAGGTGCTTGTGTTATGAGACCCGTTACAACAGGTCAGGGAGGCGTTATAACGACTGAGAACCCAATATAACGGGTTAGAGTATAAAAAACTAGATGTTGGAGGTTTAAATATGGTTTGCGTTACAACAAAGATGAGAGAGAACCATCATAATTGTTGAAAACCCGTTATAACGGATGTGTAACCCGTTACAACGGGTTGCTGTAACAAGAGAGCAGAAACAACCTATTTAATACATTTTTTCCTCTCCAAATCTCATCACTTGCATCTCTTGAAGCGAAATTCACTTTCCCAACAGTTACTAAGCAAACTTACACTCCAGAAAACTCAAACTTCAACCAATTTCTTTCTTCTCTTTCAAGCCAAAATGATTTTCTCAACAATCCTTGCTCTACTCTTCATAATGGCACCTAGTCCTCCAAGATCGAAATCAGTGAAGAATGTATTCTTCGAACCTCCACCTCAACATCAACCTCAAGCACAACCGCTTCAACAAGGCAATACATTTTCAAGACATCCTCAACCTAAAAGTTTCACCTTGGCAAGTGTGCAACAACTTCCAAACTAATTACATGATCTTACTGTTGGGGTTTTGACTGTTCAAATCCGAGTTTAACTTAAGTGCGAAAAGAACGTAAAACAAAAAAATTTACTTCCAACTTAAACCGAGAATTAAAAGAGGTATGCCGGAAAAACCAAAAGAGAGTTCATTCTCAAGCATTTCATTGCAAGAATCCTTTACAAATCTTCTTCTTAATTGATTTTCAAAAATTGTGATCTACTTACAAATTAAATAGATTAATATAACATGTTTATACCGTGTTCCAAATTCTGACTGGAATGTAGCCGAGTGAGTAGAGCGACTATCAATGATGATTCGTCTCGGAGTATCAAACGTCTGATTTTATTTCTTCGTTTATTTTGTAAAAGTTCGGAGTACATTCTTCTAATTTGTTTCTTCGTTTATTTTGAAGAAGCTGGGAGGTAAGATAGCTATGAGATGTTGTTAGTGATAAAAAAATTCTATCTTCATAGCAATTGTGTTAAGTCCAGAGCAAATTGAACCATCTGTTTTTATTTGATGTTGTGGTTGTTTTTCATTATATCTTAGGTAGTGTTGTATCAAATTATTGATTTTCAGTATTTTTCGACTAAGGTCTCTTATCATGTTTTTTGTTTTTTGTTTTTTGTATTTAGATATGAGACTTAAATCGTTCAATGGAGCTTACAATGTCCCTCATGTTATCATGTAGGCAATTATTGCAGCAACCCTTTTAAGAAGACAATGACCAACAGTTGCCGAAGCCTTCAATAAAATATTAGCACAACGGGACTGATAGGCTAATGGGCCGAGCCCAATACCTAAAGCCCGTACATAAAACAATAGCCCAGAAAGAATGTAACATTCGGGCAATTAAGCGCTCAAAGAAGCAGGCCCAGATCCGCTTCTACCAATGCAGTCCATAATTGGAACTCTAGACATCTCGAGTTGCATCAGTGACCTGGAATTTGGGAGCATCTTTATTTCTAAAATTTTCTGAATTTTTAATCTGACGTGACAGTTTGTAATTCAGTTTTAAAAATGTAAGAGAGTTTTTTATTTAGAAATTTTGATTGAGAATTTCTTATTTAGAAACTTAATTCAGAGTTTATAAACACTGATCTGAGAGTATCATTGGTTAAAAATTAGTTGATGTATTGATTAAGAATTCTAATTACAGTTTTAAAAATATAGGAGTTTAGAAACTAAAAAGAATAAAATTTCTTAATCTGATGTGATAATCATTTACAAACTCAAATAATTTTAAAGATGAAGATGCTCTTATACGCATGAAGGTCTCGAGAACCTTCTAGAATCTAGACTTAGAATGGTGGTTATCTGGCATCAATCCACGAGTGGCACTCGGCTGGCATCCAAAAACCATCCACTACGAACGATTGGATCTGGCAAAGCTTTGCCGATCCCATACAAAAAAAAATCCCACAAAGAAAGGCAGAGGAGATACATTCTCACACAAGAAAACACTCTGCAGAAAGTCTAGACACAAGAGAGAGAGAAAGAGCGTGAAACGGTCTGATGCTAGTCAGACCGTATCAACGGCGTAGCCGCAATGCAATTTCTAGTTTATTTAAATGAGTTAGTGTCTAATTAGATTATTATATTTGTGGAACACGATTGTGTAATTTGTGTATATTGTCTGATTTCAAGTTCGGATTTGCAGTCATTCATTGGATGGTTGAAATTTTCGCTCAATTATTATCCTTGTGGGACTAAGTGTGCCGGCATATGTGCATATTATCTTGTTTTAGTTAGAATTTTCCATTATAATTGTGATGGTCGAAATATTGATGTCAATTTATATTCTTATTTTTTTAGAAGAAAGTTCGAATTTGCCATATGCTCGGAAATTTAATGTCAAATTGTATTCTTATGCTTGTGGGACTAAGTGTACGTTGTGTACTTAAGTATATGTGGTAACTTTTAGGAGAATATTTAATTTTACTTTATAAATTCATGATTAATGGTTGAAAACGTGTGTTGTAATTTTTATGCGAAGAAATTATGGAACGCATATATAATATAAATAAATGCACCAGCTTCTTTGAAATCACATTTGATAATTTTTTTAATAAAATTATCAAATCTACACTTCTAAAAACTTCTCTTATATTACTATCTTTCAATAGTTATAACTTTCAATTGTACATGCACATCATAAATATATAAGACAATAATCTATTTTTCTTTCTCGGAAGTTTTTTTTGAAACAAGTGCGGAATCGGGCTTGATTTTCAGAAAACACAAAATTTAGTGTACTTTTTTATAGTAAAAAATGAACTTTTAATGATATTTTAGTGAATTTTAGTGTATTTGTGTCCGGTTTGACCTCAAGTTCAGTGCCTGAACTTAACTAGACCTCTGAATCTGCCACTAGAGAAAACCCACCTCTCCATTTTCATAAAATGAAACTAAGATGTACAAATGTAACCAAGAGTCAAGTTGTCATCCATGTGTCCAACCCTACCTTTTAAGGCATCGGTATTCATATCTTAGATACCGACGCCACTATCCTATCTGATCCCATAATCCTCTTCACTTATTACACTTGGTATCAAAAGACTATAGCATCTTGCAAAGACACTCAACACTGTAACTATGTATGTAAAACAATATGTCATCTGCATCTCATTCTGTGTGATGACCAGAACAAACAATTACAAAAACAAAAACTTTATAGGTATAGTTGTCAGGGGCGGACCTATGGCAAGGTCAGGCCTGTGCCGCTGCTTGATTTTGAAATGAAACTTTCGAATACTAAATTTTCAGTTGGATTCAAAAAATTATAGCCTAAATTTAGAAGGATGCCGCTGCTTAATTTCAAACTGGACTATTAACTGTTTAATTTCAATAAGTATGCCGCTGCTTAATTTTGATCTGAATCCGCCCCTGATAGTTGTCTTCATTTTGCCAGTATCAGACCCCTCTCTATGGAGCTCCCCCTCAATCATCTGCATGTTGATCGCATTTTCTTCTCTTGTGTGAGGTTGTTTCCAACTATCATCACCAGTTGCATGCATCACACATCTTTCTTCACGTGTAGTCCACCATATCTTCAAGGCATCCAAATCAACTTAATTCCTTGAAGGTACATGTCTAGTACAAAGAAAGTTGTTTATTATTTGCTATAAATGTTCACAGTTGACAAAGGTGTATTTATTAAAGATGCATTTGTTTCTTGACGTTTAGCATATCCAAAATACCGCAGTGCATATAATTAGCAGTATATCAATCTCTGTTTGTAGTCTCTTGTATATTGCACTGATGTAGATCTGTCAGATTTCTTGGTAACGAATTATCTATTTCTAGTATTCATTTGCAAACATGTTACATTTTTACACAATTGAAGAATATATAAGTGATTCAAATTTTCTGTGTGGTCACAATAATGACATTTAACATCACCTTCCCATCCTCTGACTGCTAAATTGTTTTAACTAGAATTTTATATTTGATAAAAAGTCATAGGAAAATCTTGATCTTCAATGTCGACACCTGCAAATTCCAAATAGAATGAAAGTTGGCATCCACTATCCCTCTATATGAAATCCAATTATATATACAACTCTTTATTTATTGATTATTTGGATTTGCTATTTTGCCATGTGACTTTATCTGCTGCTCTGGATGGATACAAAACATGTCAAATTAAGATACCATTGACATTTGACAGGATATGTGAACAGGAGTATGTCGTCTTGAATTTCAATGAACATCTGATGAATAATATCTTTTGATCTCGGCATCGATGCGCACTGAACGCGTCTAATTGAGTTTAAACGAAATATTATTGTAGTTATTATGTATATTTTTTTGTTATTGTGCATGTTGTTTTATTATTATGCATCTAATAACATGCATAACAATTCAAATAATATGCATAAAAATTTAATTAATTTGATTTGTGCATGTTAATTGTGTTATTATGCATGTTCTTTGTATTACTATGCATTTGACAGTGTTTATATGAAGATTATTATTATGCAATTTATTCAGAATAATTTGCATGTCAATTATATTAGATAAATGTGTTATTATGCATGTTGTTTATATTATTTTGCATATTAATTGCATGCAAAATAACAAGAATAACATGTTGGAATTTATTCCAACGTATGGGCAAATATGTGATATAATTATATATTAAATTATGGACTGTCAAATTAATTTAACACTTGATTCAAAAGTGATCATAATATTATAAAGTGGTATGTGTCATGTAGAAGTGGTCCTTAGATGTGTAGAATGCATATTGGTAATTTATTATTTAGTGATGGTCTAAATTGAAATAAATTACGAAACAATATTTATATCGCTATTGGTTCCCGAAGAATACGATTTATTAGCAAATAATCTTATTCGGAATAAATCCTTTACTAAAGAATTTTTGGATTATTTGAGAGAGATTGTACAATATTCTGTATAATATTTATATTGTAAACAATTACCATCAATTGAGACAACTAGCACATTAATTACCATTTGATTCAATTCCTCACCTGACGCCTTTTGTTGTTTACACATTCATTCGGAATTAAATAGATAATAATGGTAATTGACAATTAGCACATGAGTTATCAATTGATTTCAAATTTCTCCTGGCGCATATCCACCGAAATTTTTCATTATAAAAAAATTAAAATGATAAAACACCATTATAGGAAAAATCCAGCAGAAATGGCAAAAATAGACCATCCTCTAACAGAGATAGCGGACCAATGGTCCTCTATCTCTACCAGCGGACCAAACGGGCCCCACCGTTTTCCCTAAATTTTCGACCTTTTCTCGGCCTTTTCCCAGCCTCGAACTGAGCGGACGAAATTACCCATCCGCTAACACAACCAGCAGACGAATTGAACCCATCCGCTAACAAAGCCAGCAGACGAGTTCACGGATACTTGGGCTGTACCAATCTGCCAACAGAGCCAGCGGACCAGAGCCAGTCCGTGATTAAATCTTGTCCCAACCGAATGCCTTATTTATTCCGGCCCATCTCTCCTCTGCCTTCTCTTCTCTCCTTGTGCCAAAATCAACCAAGTCACCAAAAGAGAGCAACCAAAGTTGCGTTTTTTAGCAATTTTTTATTTATAAGATATAATTTTTAGTTTAAACAAATTGTTAAATTATTAGTTTATATAAAAAATTTATAGTTGCATTCTCAAAGTTTTTATTTGCGTTATGAGCTCATTTGTCACTAAATTTTTTTATAATGAATAATTCATTCATGCTTAAATTTTTATTTTAAATTACTTATATTGTTAAATTTGTTGCATTATGGGTGCGCTATGAACTCATTTGTTGCGTTATGCATGCTTAAATTTTTAATTTATAATGAATAATTTTTAGTTTGTAATGATTTTGCATGTAGTTATTACAATGGAGAGAGCGAGAAGTAGCACTTCACGGCGCAGCAGATCTGATGCTCCGCTCCATTCTCTTTCATTCGATCATCGACCACACACGGACCTCCTTCAGATGCCTCTTGTCTAGCACAAGGTGTCGAAAATTTCTCCAAATTCGGTACGCTTCTTCATAGAAAAAACAATATTATTTTAAATTATACATATTCTTTAAATCTGATTACTAACATTTGCACTCTACAAATTTTGCAGAATGCGGTCGAAATAATCATCAAGTGCCACAAACCCCAATTGAAATATCACCCGAATTATAACGAAGGATTAAAAAGACTTGGGTTATTTAACGTATGTAGGATGGGCCGGACATCGCTAATAGACAAGTCACTAATACAAGCTCTTATCGAGCGTTGGAGGCCGAAGACGCATACCTTTCACATGCCTGTAGGTGAGATGACAATCACTTTACAGGACGTGGGGTGTCTATTAGGGCTGCCTGTATCCGATGCACCCATTACTGGTGTTGCTTATCGTGATTGGAGAGGTATGTTGCAGAACTATTTGGGATTGCCGATTCCGGTAAAAGCTTGGAGGACCAAGGTCGGAACCAGAGGATTCGGTTGGAGTTTGAGATTATCTTGGTTGAGGGATAATTTTTGTGAATTGTCGCATCATCACACCCCACAACAGGTAGAATATTATACTCGTGCTTATATTCTGGAGTTTTTTGGTTCGGTTTTGTTTCCCACCTCCAACGGTGACGATGTACCGGCCATGTACATACAGTTTCTTCAAAATTTGAGTAGTCCATCAAGTTACAACTGGGGAGGTGCCGTTTTGGCATATTTGTATCGGGCACTGTCAGTATCCGCCCGAGCGAATAGAAAAACCTTTGCGGCATGTGTAGATTTGTTACAGTTATGGTCATGGACTCGGTTTGCATCCAATAGACCAAAACGATCCAGGAATGGAGTCGAATTTTCAGAGTGGGGGGTTCCAAATATAGAAGAGTGCCATCCTTATGGCAAGAGGTGGACGGGTCCCCGATTGTGGGAAAATCCGCATAATGCCGGTGTCGGTTCAGCGAGAGATACGTTAGATAAGTTGGAAGACGGTCGGGGTGTTGATTGGGCTCCATATGATTCGGTTTTTTATCGTCTGCCATATATCACATAGTGTGGTCGAGTTGTCTGGCTAGCTAGAGTGTCACTGATTCATTTCTGGATAGTGCGGTATCACTATCCAGATAGAGTTATGAGGCAGTTTGGTTATCGACATATGGTACCGGTTCCTCCTCCGTTGGATTGGGTACAGGAGTTAGCGCTCGAGAATGTAGAGAACACTGATCACGGAGAGCTCGATTACGATTGGGGCGATCATTGGAGAGATTTTGTTGATGTTGCTTCTCAGCCACACATGTATATGGTTTATGTAGCTGGTCCACATGACGATCATTGGTACAAAAATGAGTACATGCAGTGGTTCTTGACTCATGGCATGCCGACGATTTTTTTAAGCGTTATCATGGCAGTGATGTGACACGACCACGACCTCTTGCTCAGGGACCACCCGCCTCTCACACCTATATGTCTCAGAGTGACGTCTACACTCGCATCGTGAGTTCTGTTTTCTTTGGTTTCTTTGTTTTTAATCATTGTTTTTTCCATTGTTCTTCATATCCAACAAAAATTTTCATTGTAGGGTATGCGATCTTTCAAGGATGCGATGTTGGCAACAAAACTAGTAATCACAAGGGGGATGAAAAAAATTGGGAAACGCTTGTTGCTGAGTTGCAGAGGCAACATGGCAGACGTCGGTCAATTGCCATGTTTTAATAAATTAATGACGGATGCCGGCTTACCCGAGGTCGTGGATGACATTCTGATCGATGATGATGATACTTCTCCCGATGTCCCACATGTGTATGATGACACGAAGGAGAGATGGAGGGCCGCATACGACGGTACCTTGGGCTACAACGATTTATGGTGTCCTCCCCAGCCACTGCATCCTCAGTTTTTTTCCCGGTCAGATCTCACAGGTAATTACATGTTTTTTTGTACGATATGTGCTTCTATGTTACACTAAATTATATGTTATTTTTTAAATTGTACGATGCTAATTTAGTCTTATTTTTCTTGTTATAGGCCTACGGCACTAGTCAGGATTACCCCCCTCCTCAGCCTCCGACTTCTCAGTTCGTTATCGGTCAGAGCTCACAGTTTTTTACTAGTTCAGAATCCGAATGGATTGACAATTTGTTCCAAGGATCTCAAACGCATGATGCATCAAGCATGAAGCGTCATACATGATGCATCAAGCGTCAAGCGTCAAGCATCAAGCGTCATGCACGATGCATCATACGTCATGCGTCAAGCGTCATTCGTCATGCATGATGCATCAAGCATGAAGCGTCATGCATGATGCATCAAGCATGAAGCGTCATGCATGATGCATCAAGCGTCATGCATGATGCATCAAGCGTCAAGCGTCATGCACGATGCATCATACGTCATGCATCAAGCGTCATACGTCATGCATGATGCATCAAGCATGAAGCGTCATGCATGATGCATCAAGCGTCATGCGTCAAGCGTCATGCATGATGCATCAAGCGTCAAGCGTCATGCAGGATGCATCAAGCGTCAAGCGTCATGCACGATGCATCATACGTCATGCGTCAAGCGTCATACGTCATGCATGATGCATCAAGCATGAAGCGTCATGCAGGATACATCAAGCGTCAAGCGTCATGCGTCATGCATGATGCATCAAGCTTCAAGCGTCATGCACGATGCATCATACCTCATGCGTCAAGCGTCATACGTCATGCATGATGCATCAAGTGAAGCGTCATGCATGATGCATCAAGCGAAGCGTCATGCATGATGCATCAAGCGTCAAGCGTCATACGTCATGCATGATGCATCAAGCATGAAGCGTCATGCATGATGCATCAAGCATGAAGCGTCATGCATGATGCATCAAGCATGAAGCGTCATGCATGATGCATCAAGCATGAAGCGTCATGCATGATGCATCAAGCGTCAAGCGTCAAGCATGTGGAAAATCTTTTCAATATTTTCAATTAACAAAGCACATGGGCAACCGATTCATATGGAACACATAACTTCATATCAGCGATATCAGCGAGATTGGAGACTTGTAATTGATGTTGATGTTGATGGACTTGCATGTTTCTTTCCTGTTGCATATGGAACACATAACTTGTAATAATTAGGAAATCGAAAGCAATATGTAATTGGAGTAATTGTGGAAGACAAAGGGCACATACCTTTAAGTGAAATAAAATCAACGTCATCATTTCTTGGTGGCGGGCCAGTGGTTTTGATAAACAAATGAACAACTCTCATTTTATTCACAATCATTTGAGATGCCAGTTTCCAAGAACTTTCATCAACGACACCCATCAAACTGAAATGTAATTTACTCCCTTGTCCATCCTCCATGCAACACAGGATTTCACCAACGCAATACTCGTGAAATTCTAAAACCCAATGTATGGAACTTTTAATCCCTTCGTAAGTACTACATTGTTTACCCTGGAGTGTCAGTTTTTTACCTCCAGAGTACGCCGCACCAAATTGAGTTCAAAATCTGAAATGTCGACATTTCACTACAAATATAATTGAATAAATTGACAGTTACCAAAAACACTGATTGAGAAGATGAATTTCAACAACAAATCTTAAGTTCAAAATATGATATTCATATCAACATACATTAAGTTCAACGATTTCTAGAGCGCCCAAATAATGCTCCAATTGTTCTTCCAAATGATCCACGCCTCGTTGAATTTGATGAATTCGAAGGCTGGCTAGATGAATTTGATGCACTAGTTGGAATGTTCGCTGCATTAGGGGGAATGCTAATTGAGTTCTGTCCTGGTTGTACTCTAGAAGTTTGTCCCTCCGGTTGTGAACTAATTGAGTGTCTAGCTGATTGATCTCCAAGATGGAATCCTAAACGAGTTAGAATTGCATTTGCAGTTACGTCAGTTTGTCCCTCCGGTTGATTTGCTCGCTGGCTTGAGCCTGACGCACCTGTTGAGGATAATTATGTGAATTAATATATTTGTTAACTTCATATGGTAGAAAAATTAATAGAGTAAATAAATTATATCACCATCTGGCCTTTTCTTTAGAGGTCGGCCTCTTCGCTTGCCACGTCGCCCTTCCATTTCATCCATAACCATCGGAAGGCGAATGTGTCTTCTACGGCCGCGTCGAATCCATCTTCTATTAGGTATGATAATCGGGCCGTTGTGTAACGGCCAATCCCGTTGGTTTGGATACGGGTAAAATCTTCCCGACCAAGTATTGAGAAGATTTGCAACAGAATAGAACTCTGACACAAAATTAGGTAGATGAAATTTTCTAACCCTTATTACTGCCAAGACGTGCGAACAGGGTATTCCAGTCAAATCTGGTTTCAAACAATTGCAACTTGATCCCCCTTCTCGAAGCCTTACATGATACTCGTTCGTCTCGAACTCCCCGTTCGATAGGGTCTCTCCTTGATGTAAGACTTCGAACTCTCCAATGTGTGATGCATAAGGGTCCACGCGGTGAGGTCGGCCTTTGTTGCCTCTTTTGATTACTTTTTCTGCAACATTCCTAGACCACAGATATCCCTCGTTAACGATCTCAGTAGACTTTATTCTTCGCTCATCAAACCAATTTACACACTTGTACCAAGTTCCTTCGACAATAGCAACAACAGGCAGACATCGAACGGCTTTAAATACACGGTTTAATGATTCCGAGCAATTGCTTGTCATGATGCCCCATCGATGTCCTTCGTCTTTGCATTGCGCCCACTTGGTTGCAGTCGCACGCTCATCGGGATCGTTCTCTCGACGCTTCCCAACTGTCAGCAAGAACTTATATCCTTCTGGATATTTTGTTTTGATAGATTGCATGGCCTCCTTCCAACGACTTACCTTCTTTTTTGTAGCACTCTTTTTAAAGATCTTCTTTAGATCTTCATCGGGACATCTTTTGTATAAATTTTCGGCAACATGCTGTAGGCAATACCTATGAACTGCTTGCCCGTTCTCTTCGGACCATCCATATTGGGGATGCTAAAAACGGCTTTAATTCCAGCGTGTCTATCCGAGATAACACAAAAGAGACCTGGTCCGATCACATCTCGACGTAACCAACTCATGAACCAACCCCAATTTTTAAAATTTTCCTTCTTCACCAATCCAAATGCCAATGGAATCAGCTGGTTCTCTGCATCGTAACCACATGCCATCAACAACCTTCCCTCGTACCGACCAGACAAGAATCCTGCATCTATGCTTATTACAGGTCGAAGGAATTTTACTGCCTCTATGCATGGGCCCCACGCCCAAGCTATAGCTTTGAAGTAGCGAACTCCGGTTTGATTGGTGGGCTTCGACAAAATGGCGTATCTCGTTCTCGGATTTGTGGATTTAATCGCCTCAAGTGAACGAGAAAGCAAGCTATATGCCCCCTCCCATGTCCCAAATATTTTAGTAATTGCTAATTCCCTACCACGCCAGAGTTTGGCGTAAGTTGGATCAACACCCAGAAATTTGGCTTTAACTAAATGACGCACATTTTTAATTGACATAGTCGTATCCTCATTCATTTCCTTCATAATTGCGCCAGCTATTATCTTAGCCGTCAGCTGAGCATGATCCACCCGTGTGATTGATTGAATACAAGTGTGCGGGTAAGGATTGGTTTTTATAACCCAAAAAGTACCTCCTTTGGGACGAACGGCGTACAACCTCCAAAAACACATCTTATCTGCACATCTCTCCACCAACCTTGTTGTGCTACTGACTGGAGTTTCAAGAAGTATGTTCGCTTTAATGTGATACTCACCAATGGCCCATTTCAGATGATCTTTCGAATTAAATTCATGTCCTTCTTCCAATGGATCATCCGACGAACTATGTGTTTCGGTGTATATTTCGCTGAAACTAGAAATATCGCTAAGATCCCGAACCGGGTGATTCTTTTCTGATCTGCCTTGCACGACTATTTTTTCGCCCAAATTATCGTATGGATTGTAATCTAAATCGCCATATTCGTCAGAAGTATATGCATAATCTTCTCCAGTAACCCATTCTTCCTCATCGGGTAATATATTGTCGTCGTCATCGTCTTCTGGACCTTCAGGGTTATCAATTATGGGTTCATCAAGATCAAAATTTAGTTCATTTCCTTCAGGAGGACTATGATGAGTCTGATCATGGCTGTTAGGGACTGTCTTAACAATGTAAGTAACTGGTGGGGGACTCTGGTTCACCATATTATAGTCTGGTATTGGCTCAGTAATAAGCTCCTCAACTGTGTTACTGGTTCCTACCAGATGACTATCAAAATTACTAGCATTTCCAATCGATTCCAATTGGACATATAATTCTACAAATCTCCAATTCATTTCCTCTTTTGCCATTTGAAATATCAATCCCCACTCTACATCAGTATTTACGGGAATTAAGCAAAAATGATAACCACGACCAACACCAGTGTTATATCGAGCACTAATTTTCAATGAATATTCACTCTCAACTCTTCCTAACATTTGGTAAATCGTACTTCTGACGTCTTCATATCGCATATTTTCATTTCCCGGAAAGGTAAATTTAGGACTGCAACTATACTGGATACCATATTGTCCATTTTGTATTTCACCGCCAAAATAGACAGAAATTGGAATTATCATTTTACTTGAGTTGAGTTGTTCGAAATGAAAATAAATGATGAGGCACCTTATAAATGCAGTTTATAATACATTAAGCTGTAACTAATTTTGGTATTATTTTTTATGTAAAATTTGCTACTTTCAGATACATAAAATAAATACAGTTTATAATACTTATTTGTAATTAAAATATTTGAACTAAAAATTTATGAAAAAAATACGAAATTATAGAAATGATGAGGCATTAAATATATTGCAATATTTTAATTATTTCAATGGTGCTCATAAAGAAAAATCTAAATCAAATCTAACGATTAATCATCCATAAAAATAACAATAATGCTGAGCTTTACATAAAGAAATGTACTAAAAATTCATACCTGATAAAGATGTCTTAGCTCTTAATTCTCTCCTTCCTTCTTTGATTTTCGTAACAATATTAGCAGTAGAGAGAAATTTGATAAGAAGATCAGCACGGAAGTTTGTAAGAAAATTAGCAGCAAAGCTGCTTATATAGAGAAAATGTGTCGATGGATGGGGCCCATTTGAGTACAAAACAATATCAAAACCCGGCCCGTGAGCATTCCTCTGCGGTCTGTGACAACGGAAGGGGTATTACCAACAAAGCCCATCTTGAAAATTCGGGAATTCGGGAAAAAGGGGTCGTTTGGTCTGCTGGCTCTGTTGGCGGATTGGTATAGCCCAAACATCCGTGAACTCGTCCGCTGGCTTTGTTAGCGGATGGGTACAAATCATCCGCTGGCTGTGTTAGCGGATTGGTAATTTCGTCCTCTCAGTTCGTGGCTGGGAAAAGGCCGAGAAAAGGCCGACAATTTAGGGAAAACGGTGGGGCCCGTTTGGTCTGCTGGCAGAGATAGAGGACCATTGGTCCGCTATCTCTGTTAGAGGATGGTCTATTTTTGCCATTTCTGCTGTATTTTTTCTATAATGGTGTTTTATCATTTTAATTTTTTTATAATGAAAAATTTCGGCATATCCACCTTCCACATTAATTTGAATATTGTTGGTAATAATGTAGAGATTGATTGTCCACTTTAATTTGGCCATATAAGGCATGATAAATTGGGTGATCAAAGAGACAGCAAGTTTGATATACAGAAAAAGGAAGAAAGTCATCTCTCTCAATTTCATTTTTCTTAAATATCCAAAATTCTTTTATGTTGAGGTGTTGTTTTGTATAAGGTTGTTGCTACTGTTCCTCTTAGTTTCTCCATCGAATTCAGAGGAAGAACGTTGTGCATTGCTTAAGGAGCCGACGTTTGAGCGGGGTCGTATCTCTTCAGAAAACCAACAATCATCATAATAGTTGATCGACTACCACCTTCATCCATTGAAATGGAACAAGGTAACGCTTCCGCATTTATAGTTCTCTAGAGTGATTCTGTGATTTAATATCAGTATAAATCCTTCATAACATGCATAATAACCAAAATAACATGCATAATAACTACAATAATTTTCATATTGATTGCAACTAGATTCGTCAGTTCGCATCGATAAGCATATCAATCTCCGTTTTCAATCGAGCGTCCAGTCAATTATCGAGCATAATAACAAAAAGCAACATGCATAATAAACAAAATAACATGCATACTAACTACAACAATGTACAAACTGAACCCAACTGGTAGCGTCTTGTTGATATCGATGACGGGATCGATGCGGAAATCAATATATCAGCTTCCTAATATCAAATCAGGTAATCAACCCTTAAAATCCACTTTTAGAAAATATAGATAGGATTATATGGTTGGAAACTTTGTGCTTATGGAGACTTGAACTCATGACTTCTTCGAAGTCATCCTAGATAGCTAACAACTAGACTATCAGGCCGATAGATGCAATATTAATTACTTTAATTTTTTTTTAATATGTACATTTGTTTTAAGATAATAATATATTGAAAATTTTAGTATATAATAAAGTTCAGTTTTACATTCATATAGGAACAATATATGTTTGTATCGGTAATTGATTAGATCCATATTTATATTCATTTAATATTCTATTTTTATCTTTATTAAAAAATTAAAATATAAAATTTATTATATAATTGTGGTTTGTCTTAATTATTATATTATTTTTGCTTATATAAATGTATAGAAAAACACCAAAAGTTATCAAAATTGAATCTGGTATGTAACTCAGCATATGCATTTGCATACTGCCTTCTGCATGTAATTAAGGACAAAATCACATTTTAGAACACTGGTTCTATCATAATCATTCTGCCAACATATGTTTCGCATTGTTTTTTGTTGTTGGCTAACTCTTTTTAGTCATTGTTATACTTTTTTTTCAAGCACAATAATATGAATGAAATTGTTGTATTGCTTATGTAAGTACGCTGATATATATATTAACGGAAAAGTTCTTTCTCAAGTAAATCTCCAACGATAAAAAAAAGGTCTCTACCAATTCTACCAACAGCTTGCCAAAAAAGATATTAGATGTTTTTGGAGGTTGTATGCCGTGTGCACCAAAGGCGCTAATTCTTGGACTATAAGAACCAATTCGTACCCGCACACTTGTATCCAGTCGATCACACGAGTGGATCATGCACAACTTACCGCTAAAATAATAGCTGGTGCAATCAAGAAGGAGATGAACGAGGATACAACTATGACAATTAATAATGTTCGTCATTTAGTTAAAGCAAAATTTCCAACCACTGATCCATCGTACGCTAAGTTATGACGTGGTCGGGAATTAGCAATAACCAAAAATTTTGGTTCTTGGGAGGGATCATATGCCTTGCTTCCTCGTTATTTCAATGCGATTCAATCCACCAATCCAGGAACGAAGTATTTGATTCTGACGAAGCCAACCAATCGACCTGAAGTTCGCTACTTTCAGGCAGCGGCTTGGATATGGAGTCCATATATTGAGGCGGTTAGATACCTACGACCGGTGAGAAGTATTGATGCCGAATTCTTATCTGGTCGTTACGAGGGAAGACTGTTGATGGCGTGTGGCTATGATGCCGAGGGTCAGTTGATACCATTGGCATTTGCATTGGTAGAGAAAGAAAACCTAGAAAATTGGGATTGGTTTATGAATTGGTTGCGTCGAGAAGTGTTCAGACAAGCTCAGATATGTGTAATATCTGACCGACACAAGGGAATTAAGGCAGTTTTCGAACATCCCTAATATGGATGGTCATAGGCAAACGACGAAGCCATGCACCGATATTGTATGCAGCATGTAGCCAAGAATGTATACTCAAAATTTCCTGACGAGAATCTAAAAACACTTTTTCAGTTGGCAGCCTCGAAGAAGAAGCCTCGTCGATCCAAAGAAAACATGAACTCTATAAAAGCACAATATCATGTGGAGCATATGAATATTTAAAGTCGATTGGTAAAAAAAGAGAATGATCAAACAGTACCGGTGAATCCTGCAAAGTGGGCACAATGCTTTGATAAGGGATACCGTTGGGGAATCATGACAAGCAATGGATCAAAATCTTTGAACCGAGTGTTTAAAGCGGTTCGCATGTTGCCCGTTGTGGGTATCATCGAAGGTACTTAGTACAAGTGCGTAAACTGGTTTGACGAGCGAAGGAACAAATCCATGGAAACAGTGAACGAGGGATTTCAGTATTCTAGAAAGGTAACGGCAATGTTTGTTCGAAGAGGCGACAAGTCAAGATCGCACCGAGTAGACCCATATCGATCGGAGGAAGGAAGCTTCAAAGTGCTACACCAGGGAGAGACATTACCAAATGGTGAATGACAGGATTTCAAATATCATGTCAACGTTGAAGAGGGACGGAATACGCGATGTACTTGTTTGAAACCGAATCTGACGGGTGTGCCATGTTCGCTTGCATTGGCCGTAATTAGGGTCCGACAGTTGGAGTTAGCCCAATTCATTGCACCTTATTATACTGCCGAGTCTCTTCTGAACACTTGGATGGGAACATTCAATCCATTTCCAAACCAATGTGAATGGCCAGAGTACAACGAACCGATTATCATTCCAAAGAGGAGATTAATTCGTCGCGGACGTAGGAGGCACATTCGTATTCCCATGGTCATGGATGCAATGGAAGGACGACGTGGAAAACAAAGAAGGCGACCATTAGAGAGGAGATCCGATGCAGTATTACACCTTCAGTTACTTTGATATTAAATTGTACATGATTTTTTTTTAATTAATGATTTCATTAATTTCAGGTAGTGTACCAACTCATGTGGATAGTCAACCTGCTCGAAACTCAGTCAGTACAGAAAATACCAATCCAACCGCAACACAATATCAGCCAGCATGACACTCGATTAGCATTGCCCCTGATTCGAAATCACTTACCGGAATACTTCGTTCTTTGTTTCGGTCTAATCACTGGTTTGTTGTATTTCATTTTTTTAAATGTAGTAGAGATCACATGAAAGATATATATGCATGGCTCGAGTATACAGGTTCGACCATCATTCCCAATAGGAAATTGATTCGTTGTGGTCGAAGAAGGCACATTTGTATTCTGATGGCTATGTATGTGTTTATTTAGTGTTTACCTATGATATTTCTAGAGATGTATGTGTGACTTTTTTTGTCTTTATTTCATATGTATGTGTTTACCTATGATATTTTTTTGAGTGCATAACATACTTGTTATATTTCATGCGTAATAACATAACATAACATAACATAACATAACAAAAGTCCAATTATATGTCGACATTTCATCTTCTCAATTAGTGATTTTAGTAACTTTCAATTTATTCAATTATATTTGTAGTGAAATGTCGACATTTAAGATTTTGGTCTTTCATGGAGGTGAAATAATTGAAACTCAATTTGGTGCGGAGTACTCTGGAGGTAAAAAATTGACACTCCAGGGTAAACAATCTAATACTTACGAAGGGATTAAAAGTACCATACATCTGGTTTTAGAATTTCACGAGTATTGCGTTGGTGAAATCTTGTGTCGCGTGGAGGATGGACAAGGGAGTAAATTACATTTCAATTTGATAGGAGTCGTTGATGAAAGTTCTTGGAAAATGGCATCTCAAATGACCGTGAATAAAATGGGAGATGTTCATTTGTTTGTCAAAACCACTGGCCCGCCACCAAGTAATGATGTTGTTGATTTGATTTCACTTAAAGGTATGCGCCCTTTGTCTTCCACAATTACTCCAATTACATATTGCATTTGATTTGCTAATATACAAGTAATGTGTTCCATATGCAACAAGTTAGAAATATATGAAAACAAGCAAGTCCATCAACATCAACATCAATTACAAGTCCATCAACATCAACATCACTTACAAGTCCATCAACATCAACATCGAGGGTCATAATCTGCGGGCGTGTACCTGGTTGGTGATTTATGCGGTCTCTTTCCAAGAAGACACCAACATTTGGTACCGTTTGCCCCTGTGCTTTGTTGATTGTCATAGAAAAAATTGAGAAGATAAACACATATATGTTCTTGTTGCTAAGTTTGCATCAGATTATTTCTGATTTCTTTGAGCGGATTATCTCAAATTTGATATCGCTTAATAAGGTTGTTGAAGTTCTCAAATTTGATATCGCTTGACGCTTGATGCATGACGTTTAACGCCTGATGCATGACGTTTAACGCTTGATGCTTGATGCATGACGCTTGAAGCTTGAGGCAGGATGCATGACGTTTGACGCTTGATGCATGACGTTTGACGCTTGATGCATGACGCTTGACGTATGACGCTTGATGCATGACGTCTGATGCTTGACGCTTCACATATGACGCTTGATGCATGACGTTTGACGCATGATGCATGACGTTTGACGCTTGATGCTTGAAGAATGATGCATGACGGTTGACGCTTGATGCATGATGCTTGGCGCTTGATGCTTGATGCATGACGCTTGGCGTATGATGCTTGATGCATGACGTATGACGCTTGACGCTTCACGTATGACGCTTGATGCTTGACGCTTGACGCTTGATGCATGACGTTTGACGCTTGATGCATGACGTTTGAAGCTTGATGCACGACGCTTGATGCATGATGCATGACGGTTGACGCTTGGCGCTTGGCGCTTGACGCTTGACGCTAGATGCATCACTCTTGGCGTATGACGCTTGATGCATGACGTATGATGCTTGACGTTTCACGTATGATGCTTGATGCTTGATGCTTGACTCTTGACGCATGATGCATGACGTTTGACGCTTGATGCATGACGCTTGGCGCTTGGTGTTTGACGTTTGGCATATGACGCTTGATGCATGACGCTTGGCGTATGACGCTTGACGCTTCACGTATGCTGTTTGATTCCTGACGCTTGATGCATGACGCTTGGCACTTGACGCTTGACGCGTGACGTTTGACGTTTGATGCATGACACTTGATGCATGACGTTAGACGTTAGATGTTAGACGCACGACGTTAGACGCATGACGTTAGACATTAGACGCTTGACGTTAGACGTTAGACCCATGACGTTAGACGTTAGACGTTGCACGCATGATGTTAGACGTTAGACGTATGACGCATGACGTTTGACGCATGACGCATGGTGCATGATGCATGACGCATGACGCATGGTGCATGACGCATGACGTTAGACTTGTGACGCATGACGCAAGGCATTAGACGTAAGACTTGTGACGCAAGGCATTAGACGTTAGACGCATGACATTAGAAGCATGACGCATGACGCATGACGTTAGACGAATGAAGAAGAATATATTATTTTATATATGAAAACCACACATTATATGTATAAAAGTCTCTAACATAATGTCTCTTACATAAAGTCCTACAACATAGAAGCCTTCAACTTGCTATACTAAAAATCTGACGGACTGAACCTCTGAAATGGTCGACCTTCGATGTTTCGACGCATCCTGCGAGGTGCAATACAGCTTGGATCGCGCACGCCGTCAGAACATGTGCATTCTTCATTATCTTGTGATACCACCGGAGGAGCAGGAGTCTGCACGAAGAATGGATCTTCACCTCCTGTGTATTGAGTGTAGTCAAATAAATTTTCGACAAAGTCGTGGCCCGCGACCGCCTGCTTAGAATAAAACATATGAATCAGAAATAAAAAACTAGTGAATCATAGTAAAGAATTTAATATATATAATCACGAACCTACGAAGACTGGCCTGTCTCTAATGAGGGGTCCGTATATCCTTGGTACGGTCCAATCGTTTCCCGTGTCTCATATACCTACTTCTAAATACATATGTTAGTATGTTCGGAATTAATATTTCACAATACTTATTAAAGTATATAATTACCGGGGAAGTCTGACTGGCAATGAACTCCTCATAGCTGATGTCTCCCCGATAATAATCACTCCACCTCGCATTTGTAGCCTGAACAGGAAACTCCTCGGGCAGCTCAGGCTCATCATTCGTCGGGATATCCTCGGCAACCTCGGGTAAATTGGCTTCTCTCAATAACTTCTGAAATCGAGGTCCTTGGCCGACATCATCCATGTGCCCTTAACACGATATCAACATTTTTTTACCGAATTTCTTCAAACCTCGGGTGAAGACATTTCGGGCTGCAGCCACAGCATCTTTAAATGCTCGCATGCCCTGCAAAATAACAATAATCAATATTCACTATCAGAGAATGATAACAAATATTAAGTGTTGCTAAAAAATTAGGAAAGATAACTGACAACTCGAGTATACACATCACTATCAGAGACATATGTCTGCGTGCGAGCCGGCTCAGGAGGAGGGCGTGGCTGTGTCACGTCACTGCCAAAGTAGATCTCCAGCTTTATCGTCCTCATACCATTGTTCTCGTACCACTGCATATACTCTCTAGTATATCAACGCTCATCATGCGGGCCATCTACGGGAACACGACATGCACGCCACTGGTTCCAAATATTGTAATAATTATGCCAATGAATACCCCAGTGATAATCCCTCGGCATAGCACTGTACTCAACACTCTCTAACTACAAAGTCTCTACCCAAGATAATGGGTCCACCGGAGGAACAGACTGGGGATATCCAAACTGCCTCATAACTCGATCGGATAGTGAAATGACACTATCCAATAGTGAATCATAGGTACCCTTACCATCTAGAGTTCGCGATCGCGATCCACAATCGATGGTAAAAGGGACAAAATCTCAGTGATATAAGGCTCCCAAACAACATCAATCCCAATATCGCGCAACTTATCTAAATCGTCACGTTGGTGTCCGACACCACTATTAAGAGGATTCTCACCCCACAATTTCGGTCCCGTCCACATCCTACCATAAGGCACACATGAGTCCTGATCAGGAATACCCCATCCAACAAACTTGGTAACTCGATCCTTCGAAGGTCGACTAGCACGAAACCGATCCAAGATCAAATCTAAAGTAAATCTAGTGGAGCAGTAATAGAACAAGTATTCACTCTACTTGCATTCGATAATGCACGATACAAGTATACCAAAACGACACCGCCCCAGTTATAACTAACCGGACTATCCAAATCTCGTAAAAACTTTAGATACATGGCCGGTACACAATCATCACTCGAGTTAGGAAACATAATTAAAGCGAACAAGTCCATAACATAAGCTCGAGTATAGTGATCTACCTGCTCAGAAGTGGGATTATTTGGCATCTTACAGCATACAGTTCGCAGCCACTTCAATCTTATATTATATTCCGAAGCGACCCGTATTTGCTGACCCCTTTTGGTTTGGACCCTACTCTTCCATGCATCATCTCCCGGGTCCCTCCCTAGATACTCTCATACCGTCTCAGTCCAATCCGTGTCACAAACACCGGTAACGGGCATACAATCTATGGGTAATCCCCAAATAAAGTTCACATCCTACAACGTAACAGTCATCTCACCCACAGGCATGTGAAATGTGTTGGTCTCCGGCCTCCACCGTTCTACAAGAGCCGTGATCAATGCCTTATCTCGTCTCACGTGACTGACCTTCGAAATGTGATACAATCCCAGTCTTTTTAATGCAGGGGTCGCATCTCTCATCAAATGGTATCTTAACCAAATGAGATATACATTTCAGATCTTCCTTTTCTTGCAATATTTCATAAGTTTATACGTTACTACATCATTGTTAACAAGTATTTTATATTTTGAAAGTAATCTTTAGTTTGTAAAAAAAAATACCTTTTTTTAAGTGTTGAAACCTTGTGCTGAACGAGAGGCATTTGCAGCAAGTTCGTATAAGGTCTTTGATCATCCGGGATCTCATCAGAAGGAACCTTTGAGGTACTAGGGCAAGAAGTACTTCTTCGAGGCCTAACCATGGTAATAACACTGCATGCAAATTTAATATTAACAATTTATGCATGCCAATTATAACATGCAAAAGCAAATTTCTTTAATTTTTTTAAAAATTAACAATACACAAATTTCTTTAATTTTATCAATGCATGCAAATTAAGTTATCTATTTTATAATATTTTTTGCATTTTTTGAAAGGATTAATTTATTTAATAAACAAAAATAATAAACTATTTTACAAAACATTAACTAAATAATAAAAAAAACTAGATTAATCAAGAACTACTTATTTCTTTACACCTACTAAATTATTTACAAAAATTATATTAATTAAGTAATTAATAAAAAAATTAGTAAAAAAACGTACCAATTTGTTGGCTGTTGGAAAAGAGGAGAAATCTTGCAAAATCTTCGCGCTATGATTGGAGAAGATGAGAAATGAAAAAATAAATAGGAGAATTTTTTAGAAGAAGAGGAGAAAGGAAGAAGAGAAATGGGGAGGAAGAGAGGAAAGAGAGAAGAGGGCAGCGGAAAAAGCAATTATCTCGCTATTAACACCCAACCGGATTCTAAGATTCCGATCCCAGATCGAATTCTTAGATCCGGTTCTGAACCGATTTCTTAGTTTCTGATTTGCCAATTTTGATAAAAAAAAATCCGAATACCTTTTTATTTCTGTTTTTTTCTATTTTATTTTGTTTATTATTAAAATTTTCGGGCACAGAGCCACAATACAGCCATATGCCAATCTCACCGGAATTTACGGATGGAAAAGTGGAAACATATCACATCTACAAAATGTCAAAATCTTAATTGAAGGACATGGATATCAGAATCGAGGCAAATCTGGCACATTTTCCTAATTTATTTTTATTTTTATTTTATTTTTTGCTGTCTTTTAAGGCTGAATGGGCTTTTTTATGCCCTGAGGCAAGCCTACGGGCTTTCAATGTCAAAAAAAGAAAAAGAAAAGAAATACTCTTAATCTAAAGTGATGAAATATTCTTGACATAATTTACCGATAACAACAAAAACCACCAAATATGCCAAATTGCCAATCAATCTTTGACAAAAGTCACAAAACTAAACAGAATTATTAAATGAATAAATAATCGATTATAAATGACCAAAACTAACATCTCCACAAGCAATCCTTGGTACCGATACTCTAAATTGAAATAAATATTAAAATCCATATTTTTAAGAGAAAACAGCCCAATTGTCTGTAGGGAGTAGGGACCAATCTAAATTCAATCAGAATCGTAATTATTAAAACAAGATATTAATATACCACATGTTTTTTTTTCTGCTCGTAATAATCTACTTGCACCTCTAGTTAGTGATATTTTGATTGCTCTTATTTTGTGCTTGAGCTAAAATTAATAATAACATTAAATGAATAAGCTGCAATTAATGTACCAATAGTCATGTTAAATTAAAACATTGCTCCTATTATTAATTACTTTTCTCATATTATATTAGGTCTCATTAAAAAGATCAACCTGAATTAATATGACGAAAATGAACCCATCTTTATATCGTTGTATTTATATTTGTTTGAATAATTAGCACTTTTCACATCTAGCAAAGTTGTATTTTGTAAGTTTTTAAAAGCCATTTAGCTAATAATTGCTAAAACCATCTTTCTGATTTCTGATTGAATCCGTTCATGTAATTACTGTTGCATTTCTAATCGTTTGATATTAATTCTAAATTAAATATCAACGTCTAATATAATTGGTTAAAATATTGGATTTTTATGAAAGAAGTTCTGGATTAAAGTCAAATAGCAACTTCTAAAATTTGAATGAAGGTGTATCAGTGTATGTATGATGTAAGCGTGTGGACATAAATAAAAAAAAAAGAATTTGTTCTCTCTCCATTGAACCATTTCCATGGCCTCATCTCCCCCTTCAAATTTCCTTTTCGTCCCTTTCTCTCTCTTTTTCTCTATGTACCTCGAAGCGCACGACAGAAACCATCCTTTTTATCTCAAGACAACCACCAACAACTCCATTAATATATAATAAACTTAAACTCCTTTTATCATCCCTTTTCGAAGATACCCGCCTTTTTTTTTACCTTTTGGATTCGACAGATGCAATCTTTTTAACTGCTTTGAGTTTTGAGTTGTGTTGTCGCTCAAAAATTACATTATTCCGACAAAAGTTCACGGGCGGAGGTGAATTTTTAAACTTTTTGTATTGCACTGATTGATAAAATTGATGTGTTGTTTTTCTTTTCTGACAAGATGGAGATGGGATCAAGCCTACCCCGGGACCTGACAACAGAGGCAAAACACAATCAAATCCAATTTCCTTGGTTTCTTTGGTTTTTTCTGAATTTTTATGTCGTATGTCGACACAATCAAATTCAATTTTCTCTGGTTTCCTTGGTTTTTTCTGAATTTTTATGTCATATGTCAAAACACAATCAAATTCAATTTCGAAATTTCAACTCTCCTGTCATTGTCAAATCATGCTTCTTTATTATTATTTTTCCCTTTTTGTGGCCCCCTTTTCTTCTCTTTTCATGTGGTCAACTTTCAAGTTTCAACCTATCTATCTGTAGTTCAGTACCACACTAATATTTTTATCATAAAAACATACCCTTCCATTTTTCAATAATTCATTATTTGTCCATTATTCACTTATTCTGTTCTATAAATTTCCATTACTGCCAACAGATTGTGGTTCTACCACGTACGCGAGAAGTCATTCCTTTTCGTCTAGGAGAATTGATCGAGTGTTGCGTTCAATTTTCTATCAAGGTAAATGGATTTGACTTGTAAGTTTTAGGTTGCAAATAGCAAATTGTTTTTGCTATATCTGCAACAACGCGGTTTCTCATTGTGTCTAGCTAGGATAGGATACCAATTTAATCACCCCATACTCATCAAAAAAAAAAATGTTGAATCAATCGACCTATTGTCATTTGATTCTTTGAACAATCTTTACCAAATTTCACTTTACTTTTCAGAGCCATGCAAGGATCCTTAAACAACATCAACCTGACCAACACGGGAAATCCTCTGGGTTCCATTCTAAACCGGGCCGACTCGCTTCGTCAGAGAAGCAGCATGAGTCACAGGAAATCTCTTAGCCTCTCACGCATGTCTAGTGATCGGGTGCTTGGTTCGTTACGCATGTCACATGAGCTAGCCGACCAGATACTTGCTGATGTCGACAGCTCGGCAGTGGCACGGATAGGGGATAGTGGGGACAGGGTTGTCGGCGAAGAGGAGGAGATGGATAGCACTTTAGCTGTTGGTTCTGTCGGTGATGAGGCTTTTGTGGAGCTTGAAGGATTTCAACCAACAGCGACGAAGTCTCCACTGGCTGAGGAACCTATTCTTCATGCTTCAACAAAGGTAAATTTGCTGGTTAGTTTGTACTAGTTGTAGATAGGTACAATGGCTATTTTGAAAATAGTACAGTGGCGTACTTGATTTGGTATTTGATTAGTGTAAACAACAAAATCTATGGCCAAAATTTGAGATATGCATCTTATATGGATGCATCTGAAACTAAAAACTTAAATTGGTAACTTTTTTACTTGTCTATTTTATTTGTTGCTATTGTGCTCATATTGCGGCAATTTTATTTTTTTCAGGAGAAACAATATAAGCTGCCTCCTAGACTCGACTACTTCGCATACTTGGTTCACTTATCTGTTTTTGGATTTCTTGGTGTAAGTTTCTTAATTTCATACTCATTAAATGAATGAGTGGTACTGCAATTGTGCCTGAAAGATTGAAGTTCATCTATGAATTGAACTGCAAATTTGAAAACTCCATGTCAAGCATATAACTCCTTAATGCACCTATCATCAGTGTTACTGTATTGTACCAGTACTTTCACAAACTTTGACTTACAGGCTGATAATGCGTCCCTGTAATTTTTTGGTTGTTGCTAAACCAAATTAAGTTTTTCAAATTGTGGAGAAAACTTTTCTTTAAGTGAAATTCGTTTTAACCAGGTATTTACAAGGTATTTTCTTCAAAAGCTATTTGGTCCTGGTCATCTCGCGCTCACATCTGACGAAACTCCATTATACCTTGATCTACCCTCTAACATGGTGTGTGATCTTTATGCAATCATTTCACAATTTGTTCAAATCCTCTTGCGAAATAAATCAAGTGTTCTTTGGTCAGCTAGGTTCATTTCTCATGGGATGGTTCGGCATAGTGTTCAAACCAGATTTACGCCATGTGTCAGACCACCTGACTGTTGGGATCACGACAGGTTACATGGGGAGTTTGACAACCTTCAGTGGATGGAACCAAAAAATGCTGCTTCTCTCCTCTAAAGGGCACTGGATGTATGCAGTGGCTGGGATGCTATTAGGTATGTCAGTAAAATGTGTGTATAATAGAATTCTTTCTCTCTGATTATCTCTCATCATCTCATAGATTAAGTGGAGCTAGCGACAAAGATGTGCCTAAAAGTTTTTATGTTATTTATGACACTTGATCACAGATTAAATACAAGTAATCGAACATGTTATGTAATTTTACCAAGAATTGAAGTTACTGAAAACAGGGTTCTCTTGAGGGTTTTTTTTAACTTGTTTCATGTTTGTGTGCACTTTGGTTTTGTTTATATGTACTTTTAACATTTCCCACTAACAAGCTGGTTATGTTGGAAATTTGGATGTCCATTTATCCTAAAATTCAGCACAATAAGAATAACCAAGTAGAAAACATAATATTACTTGCATTAACTAAATCACTCTGTCTTCTGTATTCTGTAGGAATGTTTATTGTGAATGAGTCAATTACAATAGGAGTTGAATTTGCTGAAGGTTTACGGAAAAGGTTCAATTGCAACTTGGATAGATGGAAAGTAGATACAAAGTCCCGCCATGTGGCAGTTATGGCCTTCATGCTTTTCTCTCTGGTCATTATTTGGGTTGTAAGTTGCATTTTAGCGGCAGTGAAGGTGCATCATCTCACTAATGGTGCTGTTCTTTGGTTGGGGTGTGTTGTGGCACCCCCCGGTGTCTGGATCCGCTGGTACCTGGCGAGGCTCAATGGTGTTGGGATTGGCAAGAGAAACCTTCTTAAGTGGTTTCCAATTGGCACGTTTTTGGCTAATGTTATTGCCGCATGTATCATGGCAGCGCTCGCAGTTATTAGCAAAGCAGTATGCCTTCTCTTTTATTAATTATTATTCATCCTATACCTGACCCAGTTATGTAAACTATTAATTGTGAATTTGTGATGGTGATGTTAGCAACCGTATATTGAGCATACTGGTTCTGCATCAGTGAGTATCAAGCCTACCTGTGTTTATGCGAGTTGTCCTCAAGCCAATATAGAGGTTATTGCCTTGGAATATTGATGTGAGGTTCCCAGATCAGCTTATGGTTAAAGCTAAAAGTATGGTGTTGAGTTCCAAGCTTGTTGTTCTAGCTCTAATATCTGTTGTGAATAATTTATGTAGGTAAACACAGAGAGAAGTGGTTTGATTTTGAGTGGAATTCAGTTAGGTTTTCTCGGATGCATGAGCACGGTGTCTACATTCGTAACCGAGGTTTACACAATGAGGCAAAGTGGGCATAGTGGCAGGGCATTCATATATTCAGGGTCCACTGTAATTGTCTCATTTGTGCTCGGAACCTTAATCTACTCGGTGCCAGTGTGGACTAAGAATTACCATTGACTTAATTTGAGAAGAAATGCCACTCAATTAACATGAATTATCCTGGAGGCGATACAAGAACGCCGTGCGAAAACGAGGACAAATGTTTGCATTATATTGAAATAGCCAGAAAGACAAAAGTGCAGATGATTTCATTTACATTAAGGGCCAAGGGAAACTTAGCAACTTGTTGTATTTAGCATCTGATACCAGCAGTAATTATCAGACCTCTAGATAAACTTCATTTTCCATATCTCCAAATATATGCCATAGATTCTCTTGTACTTCTTACACAAGATAGAGAAAAAAATTTGTAGAGCATTTGGCTTGTAGTTAGCACATTAAGTCGGCATTCATGACTTTACAGAACTTTATAGAGAAAAGCTGGAAATGATTTATTCATCCAGCGTATGAACAAATATATGATTGTTGTACTCTTTAAGATGCTATTGTTTATTTAAAATTTCTTACAATCATCCCTAAAATTATGTTGAAATAGTTAATTGAAAAAAAATTATTCAGTGTTCTGGCCATGATACTAACATGGGGACCTAATTAATTAATATTTCTGTTGTCCGTTCTAATACCTCAAATCCTGGTTATGATGAGTTAATTTGTTATCTCTAATAAACAATACAAAAATTTAATTTCAATATCATACTTTGATTTTCATGGTATGGAGTATGGACTACAACTGTCATCAAAATATATACTTTGATAATTGGTATGCATGTTATAAGGACCACAGCTGTCATTAAAATACTTTGATTTGCATGTTACAAAGACCACAACTGTCATTAAAACACTTTGATTTGCATGTTACAAGAACCACAATTGTCATTAAAAATACTTTGATTTGCAATTTTGCAAGATAGTTTCCCAAAACGGAATATGACAATTCGGTTTTTACTAAAAATCTACTCCTTTTCTTCACATTCCAAACCTTGTTCTGATGATACTCAAACAAATATTTGGAAATAAGTATTAATTACCCAAAGAAAAGGCATATGGGTCATACAGAGAAATTGGTAAAAGAACTATACTATATATCCAGTTGGATCATGAAAATTGAGATTTGAATTCGGAAAACATAGGGAGAAAGCAAACAAGGGCCATATTTCAGAAAATTCAAAATTTAAAATATTTCCTTATGGCTATCTGGATGGGCAAATTGAAATTTCAATTAAAAAAAATTGTATTTATAGATGTGAAATTCTGAATTTCTGAATCAAGTTCTAGTTCTAGATTGCTTGCCGACAAAATGTGTCAAGTGATTAAAATTAAACCAGTAGAGATGTATATCAGTGACACAGTAGTGTCAATAGTTTCACCAATGCAATATATATAACAAGATTAGCACAACTTGTAATTATTTCTTAAATTAAGCACAAAATTTTCATCAGTAAACTAATAACATACTCTCAATTTTCATTTAATTAACAACAACTACATATATATGCTTCATTCTGTACTAGCTACGCATGTACTATTAAGTTAATCCTAAATAATTCATCTTCTTTCTTGTTAGTTACTGGTCAGATTAACACAGCTTCCGAAACCTGCAAAGGAACCAAATTAAACACTCATTAATTCAAAATTCAAACGAAAAGAATTATTATTTGATACCGAACAAGATCATTATTGATGTACATCCTCTCTCATAAAACTATGTTGATTTTTTTAACTTCTGTAGGGTCCTTCATTGTATTTATTAGGAAACTAATTGCATGCGTACTCTCATTTTTTTTCTACAACGATTATTACAGACACAATTTTAATAATTAAGCACTAATTAATAGAACAAATCAATTTCATAACTTACTTGGGTCAGTGGCTACAATCATGCCAGAGCTGCCAAAGTTGCAGTTCCAGTAGTTGCAGCCGCGGGATTGGTAGTAGAGATTCTTAGCAATGGAAGCATGAGAAATGTCGTTGTTTGGGGTGGAAACATGGATCCCCCTCGTGAAAGAAAGTGCAATCTACTACCGAACAAGCAAAGGCTATGTTGTCGACCAGGGCTACCTCATCAGTCGAAGGCTTAGCCACACACCAAGTTTTCTATATTTATAAAAAATTATCAAACATATTAGGCATTGCACTATTAAATTTATTAGTACTGACCGTGTAAATTGCCACTTTGACAACAAAAAAATGGTTGACATTTTAGGTGTGGATTTGTCAAAGTTGAGAAAACATGTTATATGGTACATACATGTGCATTCACGACGCCTCCTGTTCACAAAAGAAAAAAAGCAAATGAATTAGTAAAGAAAAAAAATATAGAAATCCAACATAATTTGTAAAGTCTAAATTAATTAGATTAAATACCAACGAAGAGGCAGAGCAGTAGCAGGACTGAAATGAGACCTTTCAACACACTCGCCATTAAAATCTCTTTAAAAATAAATTGGAGAAGGAAGATGAAAAGAGAATGTTAATTGAAGGATTTGTGTGTTGAAGCTAAGTGCTCTAGTGCTCTGTTTAAAGAGTGAATGGCTTAAGCAAGGGAAGATGAAAAAGGCGCTAACGGCTATTTCTGAAAACCAGATCCTCTGTTGAAAACTCTCTCATGTAGACTGTGTGGTAATAATCTTACTATTGGGTCTCACTTCAGCAAAATGCACTTTTATTGTTGAAAACTCTTTGTTGTCATTTCTTTAGAATTTTCAATTCTACTGTTATTTTCAAATTGGGGTTTCTTTAAAAATAATTGAAGCTCCACTTGGGGTTGTATGTAAGTTACAACAGAGAATCCATACTACGATCTTTACACAGCTTTACAAGGAGTAACTGATTGGTTGATATGATATCGTGTTAGTGCCTTGGTGGCCACTGGCCACGTCATCATAAAATAATACTGCTTTTTGAGACTTTGCCTATTTCCTTTCTTTTGTATTTTGTTTCTCATTTGATGATAAATTGAGAAATAATGCTGCGAATATGCGCGTCTGAAACGGTAAGAAACAGAGAGTTCCTTTCGGATTTCACTTGAAGACAAAACGACCGTTTCTTTTCTATAAATTCTGAGAAGAGAATAAGCAACAAATGGAAAAAGTTATCTGATTTTAAACGAATTTGAGTGTGAAAGCAACACTACTAATTTATAATTTCGGTGGGTCAGGAGAAACGAACCACTATGCCAGATAATATTTTGAGAATAGAAATTTTCTTCTTTGTTACTCGATTTATTTCTTTTTTTCCTTTTCCATGATTTAATAGTTTACGCAACAACAAAACGTAAGTAACGAAATGTGAGGTTCAAGTCTTGTACAAAATATGTTGAATTGTTAACTGAAAAAATAAAATCGGTCACGTCACGTTACCTTTTTTGCTGTAAGGCACGTAGATGTAGTTACACTCCATCTTCGCTCCATCTTGTACAGAGTTATGGTGTGCCAAGTTAATGGCAAATCGTCAGATCCTAACGGTTAAATCTTCATCCTACGGCCAGTATTTCTCTCAACCAATGTCAATCGCATGACGTCCCTTTCTAGACGCCTATCTGTCTACTGGAGTAGGCTTGCAAACCAAACAAGCGAGAACCGCATCCAGAGATGAGATACGCCATCTTCTAATTTGACCCCTCTTCGGCTCTTCCAGATGATTAACTAATATTTTATTATTCATTGTATATGTCGACTGCGACTGCACATTTAAAAAACATAACAATTATACATGCATGTATCATGTATCTATCATATGGTGTATCTTCTGTTTGAATGATACACTAATAGAGGTCTTGCAGGTAGAAGTAACAAATGTATCTCAAACCGTGCAAGTAAGACTTCAACCAATATAAATCTGCAAATAAGCTGCTGCCATGACTATTCACTGGGAGCGCGACGCTCTACGCGAAAAAGTTAAATTTTAAACTTTCATATTACAATAATAAAATTATAATAAAAAAACAAAAAAACAATGGCAAAAAAAAATTTACAATGAAGGATCAATTAAATTTAGAGCATCATGGGTCATATTGGATCTAAATTAGAGCAACAATTAAAAAAATACTACAATCAATCTCCGACGCGAAGGAAATGAAATTTAAAAAGAGAAAATAGTGATTTTACTGTAGCGATGAACAGTGAAAACACTGTTCGTTCACCGTGGAAATGAACAGTGACGGCCGATAGATGAGACATGAGTATATTAAAAAGTAAAACACTGTTCATTCATGCGGTATGCGTCAATCGCCATGCGTCATGTGTCTTACGTTATGCGGTTTGCGTCATGCGTCAAGCGTCATGTGTCTCGCATCATGGATCATGCGTCATGCGTCATGCACCATGGGTTATGCGTCATGTGTCATGGGTCATGCGCCAAGCGTCATTCCTCTAACGTCATGCGACTTGCATCATGCGACAGGCGTCATGCGTCATGCGTCTGACGTCATGCATCTTGCGTCACGCAGCTTGCATCATGCGTCATGCGTCACACGTCATGCGTCACGCGTCATGCGTCATGCGTCTAACGTCACGCTACTAAGCTACTTGCAGCGGTGCCATGTTGCGCCATGAGTGTATTAGATTAGATTAGATTAGATATTACAATAATAAAATTATAATAAATCGTTTAAATAATAAAAAAAAACAAAAAAGCAACGAAAAAAAAATCCGAAAAAGACTACGGTGATTTTACTGTAGCGGTGAACAGTTGAAACACTGTTCATTCCACTGAAAATTAACAGTGACACAATGTTGCGCCATGAGTATATTAGATTTCAGAAGAAAAAAAACCAAGAAGGCCAATCAATTCTGGTAATTCCAGCAATGAGCAAGTCCACTTCTCTTCTTCGAAAAGCAGGGCTACTAAAAAGTAAGGAGAAACGGCCGACAAGGCATTGACCCAGCAGCTACTTTACGGTGTGGTGGAAGTGGTTGAGACATCGGCAATTGGATCGACGGCTCTTAGACTTTCTAGATGAGATTTTCTTTCAATTCATCTTTGGCGTGCACTATGTTGTAGAGGTTGTAGTTCTGGTAGCAGAACTTCGTTGGTTTTTCGTGCGCTTTGGCTTTCGTGTCTGACAGAAGCAAGCCAACCATGAGTTTTGTGTATTCCATGAGAAAATTGTTCATAAGCATATTCGTTTATTTATTTCTTTCTTTATTATTTATTTATTTATTTGAAGGTGATGCTCCTTCGTCCATTTTCACAATTTAAAATTGGAATTCCTCCAAGTGGTTTAGTTGTGATCCGTTATTTCTTTTTTTGTGGCTATTTTCACTCAAGATATTGAGAACTGTCTACGTCAGAAGTGCTATTTCACTATCAGATACCAACACCACCATGCTAGGAATAGGATAGTATCAATTACTTTTTTGAGCATCTGATCCAAAATTTGGTCAACACAAAAGAAGAAAAACGCATATATTATATTCCCTCAATTTATTTTCATCTTTATGAGATGCCTTTTGCCACCATCACTTTGTAAAGGAACAATCACTGAATAAGAATATAATCAGCATCAGACAAATTACCAGATGAATCCGGTGTTGATCCATGTCTAGTCATGCCTTCTCTGACCTTGGTGTGATGTTCGGCATCATATTGAAACATGTTAACCAGTTGCTGTAACTCCAGTTTCCTCACTTTCACCTTCTCTTCTGAAACTGGATTCTGAAGCCCGAGATAGAGCATTCCAATCCCAATCAATATAAATCCAAGCATGAAAAGGAGGCCTGTGAAGAGACCGAATGCGTATGGTGTGTTCTCTGCTCCAGGTATTCCATCCACATTTATTCCAAAGAGACCAGTGATTATCGAAAG
>CAXKVX010003141.1:0-82979 GCA_964058865.1 Eleocharis quinqueflora
ATCACAAAGCATCCAATGCTACTACCAGAAGTGTTTCTTATGTGAGTACTTCATTTAACGATTGGTAAACATTAAGAAAACATCACAAAGCATCATATCTTACTTCGAGAAGTGTTTCTTTTGTGAGTACTTCATTTATGGGTGGTAAACATTAGGAAAACATCACAAAGCATCATCTCTTACTAAGAGAAGAGTTTCTTCTACAAGTAGTACATTTAAGTATTGCAAACAAGGAATAAACACAATGAAGAAGCATAAATTACCACTCTAAGTTTTTCATATCCGAGTAATATATTTATGAGTGATTCTGATTAGAGTTCTTAATTTATGGATTGTAATGATGAAAGAAAGCATCACAAAGCATCTAATGCTATTACCAGAAGTGTTTCTTATGTCAGTACTTCATTTATGGGTGGTAAACATTAAGAAAACATCAAAAAGCATCATATCTTACTAAAAGAAGAGTTTCTTCTACAAGTACTACATTTAAGTGTTGTAAACAATGAATAACACAACGAAGAAGATTATATTACAACTCTAAGTGTTTAATGTCCGTGTACTTCATATATGAGAGGTAAACATTATGAAAACACCACAAAGCATCATATTCTACTATGAGAAAAGTTGCTGATCAGAGTAATTTATTTATGAGTGGTAAATTTCAATAAAACTTCACAAAACATCGTATCTTACTACGAGAAGAGTTTCTTCTCCGAATGCTTCATTTAAATGTTGTAACTATAAATAAAACACCACAAAGAAGCATCTATTACCACTCTAAGTGATTCTTTATGGGTGGTAAACATTAGTGATTCTGATCAGTGAGTACTTAATTTATTGGTGGTATCCAATAAAGAAAACATCACAAAGCATCTTATCCTACTACAAGAATGTTTCTTACCTGAGTATGTGAATGATGATCTCTCAAGAAAACTCCACAAAGCATCATATCTTACTACGAGAAAAGTTTCTTCTACGAGTACTTCATTTAAGTGTTGTAAACAATGAATAAAACGCAACAAAGAAACGTAGAATAACACTCTAAGTGTTTCATGTCCGGGTACTTAATTTATGAGTGATTCTGATTAGAGTACTTCCTTTATGGATGGTAACGATGAAAGAAAACATCACAAAACATCTAGTGCTACTACCAGAAGTGTTTCTTATGTGAGAACTTCTTTTACGGGTGGTAAACATTACGAAAACTTCACAAAGCATCATATCTTACTACGAGAAGAGTTTCTTCTAAAATTACTACATTTAAGTGTTGTATACAATGAATAAAACACAACGAAGAAGCGTAGATTACCACTCTAAGTGTTTCATGTCCGAGAACTTAATTTTTGAGTGATTCTGATTAGAGTACTTCATTTATGGATGGTAACGATGAAAGAAAACATCACAAAAGCATCCAATGCTACTACCAGAAGTGTTTCTTATGTGAGTACTTCATTTACGGTTGGTAAACATTAAGAAAACATCACAAAGCATCATATCTTACTACGAGAAGTGTTTCTTATGTGAGTACTTCATTTATGGGTGGTAAACATTAGGAAAACATCACAAAGCATCATCTCTTACTAAGAGAAGAGTTTCTTCTACAAGTACTACAATTAATTTTGGAAAGAATGAATAAACGCAGCGAACAAGCGTAGATTACCAATCTAAGTGTTTCATATCCGAGTACTTAATTTTTGAGTGATTCTAATTAGAGTACATCATTTATGGATAGTAATGATGGAAGAAGACATCACAAAGCATCTATTTCTATTACCAGAAGTGTTTCTTACGTGAGTACTTCACTTATGAATGGTAAACATTACGAAAACATCACAAAGCATCATATCTTACTACGAGAAAAGTTTCTTCTACAAGTACTACATTTAAGTGCTGTAAACAATGAATAAAACACAACGAAGAAGTGTTGATAAGCACTCTAAATGCTTCGTGTCGGAGTACTTAATTTATGAGTGATTCTGATTAGAGTACTTCATTTATTGATGGTGACGATGAAAGAAAACATCACAAAGCATCTAATGTTACTACCAGATGTGTTTCTTATGTGAGTACTTCATTTACGGGTGGTAAACATTAAGAAAACATTACAAAGCATCATATCATAAAGGAGAAGAGTTTCTTCTACAAGTACAACATTTAAGTGTTGTAAACAATGAATAAATCGCAACGAAGAAGCGTATATTACCACTCTAAGTGTTTCTTGTCCGAGTACTTAATTTATGAGTGATTTTGATTAGAGTACTTCATTTATGGATGGTAACGATGAAAGAAAACATCAGAAAGCATCTATTGTTACTACGAGAGGTGTTTCTTATGTGAGTACTTCATTTACGGGTGGTAAACACTACGAAAACTTCACAAAACATCATATCTTACTACGAGAAGAGTTTCTTCTCCGTTTAAGTGTTGTAACTATAAATAAAACACCACAAAGAAGCATCTATTACCACTCTAAGTGATTCTTTATGGGTGGTAAACATTAGTGATTCTGATCAGAGAGTACTTAATTTATTGGTGGTATCCAATAAAGAAAACATCACAAAGCATCTTATCCTACTACAAGAATGTTTCTTACCTGAGTATGTGAATGGTGATCTCTCAAGAAAACTCCACAAAGCATCATATCTTACTACGAGAAGAGTTTCTTCGATAAGTAGTACATTTAAGTGTTGTATACAATGAATAAAACACAACGAAAAAGCGTAGAATAACACTCTAAGTGTTTCATGTCCGAGTACTTAATTTATGAGTGATTCTAATTAGAGTACTTCATTTATGGATGGTAACGATGGAATAAAACATCAGAAAGTATCAATTGTTACTACGAGAGGTGTTTCTTATGTGAGTACTTCATTTACGGGTGGTAAACACTACGAAAACTTCACAAAGCATCATATCTTACTACGAGAAGAGTTTCTTCTATAAGTAGTACATTTAAGTGTTGTATACAATGAATAAAACACAACGAAGAAGCGTAGATTACCACTCTAAGTGTTTCATGTCGGAGTACTTAATTTAGGAGTGACTCTCATTAGAGTACTTCATTTATGGATGGTAAAGATGAAAGAAAACATCACAAAGCATCTAATGCTATTACCAGAAGTGTTTCTTATGTGAGTACTTCATTTGTGGGTGGTAAACATTATGATAACCTCACAAAGCATCATCTCTTACTACGAGAAGAGTTTCTTCTACAAGTACTACAATTAAGTGTGTAAAGAATGAATAAAACACATCGAACAAGTGCAGATTACCACTCTAAGTGTTTCATGTCCGAGTACTTAATTTATGAGTGATTCTGATTAGAGTACTTCATTTATGGATGGTAACGATGAAAGAAAGCATCACAAAGCATCCAATGCTACTACTAGATGTGTTTCTTATGTGAGTACTTCATTTACGGGTGGTAAAAATTAAGAAAACATCACAAAGCATCATATCTTACTAGGGAAGAGTTTCTTCTACAAGTTCTCAATTTAAGTGTTGTAAACAATGAATAAATCGCAATGAAGAAGCGTATATTACCACTATAAGTGTTTCATGTCCGAGTACTTAATTTATGAGTGATTCTGATTAGAGTACTTCATTTATTGATGGTGACGATGAAAGAAAACATCACAAAGCATCTAATGTTACTACCAGATGTGTTTCTTATGTGAGTACTTCATTTACGGGTGGTAAACATTAAGAAAACATCACAAAGCATCATATCTTACTAGGGAAGAGTTTCTTCTACAAGTTCTCAATTTAAGTGTTGTAAACAATGAATAAATCGCAATGAAGAAGCGTATATTACCACTCTAAGTGTTTCATGTCCGAGTACTTAATTTATGAGTGATTCTGATTAGAGTACTTTATTTATTGATGGTGACGATGAAAGAAAACATCACAAAGCATCTAATGTTACTACCAGATGTGTTTCTTATGTGAGTACTTCATTTACGGGTGGTAAACATTAAGAAAACATCACAAAGCATCATATCTTACTAGGGGAAGAGTTTCTTCTACAAGTTCTCAATTTAAGTGTTGTAAACAATGAATAAATCGCAACGAAGAAGCGTATATTACCACTCTAAGTGTTTCTTGTCCGAGTACTTAATTTATGAGTGATTTTGATTAGAGTACTTCATTTATGGATGGTAACGATGAAAGAAAACATCAGAAAGCATCTATTGCTACTACGAGAGAAGTTTCTTATGTGAGTACTTCATTTACGGGTGGTAAACATTAAGAAAACATCACAAAGCATCATATATTACTACGAGAAGAGTTTCTTCTATAAGTACTACATTTAAGTGTTGTATACAATGAATAAAACACAACGAAAAAGCGTAAATTACCACTCTAAGTGTATGTCCGAGTACATAATTTAGGAGTGATACTCATTAGAGTACTTCATTTACGGATGGTAACGACGAAAGAAAACATCAGAAAGCATCTATTGCTACTACGAGAGGTGTTTCTTATGTGAGTACTTCATTTGTGGGTGGTAAACATTATGATAACCTCACAAAGCATCATCTGTTACTACGAGAAGAGTTTCTTCTACAAGTACTACAATTAAGTGTGTGAAGAATGAATAAAACACAGCGAACAAGTGAAGATTACCACTCTAAGTGTTTCATGTCCGAGTACTTAATTTATGAGTGATTCTGATTAGAGTACTTCATTTATGGATGGTAACGATGAAAGAAAACATCACAAAGCATCCAATGCTACTACCAGATGTGTTTCTTATGTGAGTACTTCATTTACGGGTGGTAAACATTAAGAAAACATCACAGAGCATCATATCTTACTAGGGGAAGAGTTTCTTCTACAAGTTCTCAATTTAAGTGTTGTAAACAATGAATAAATCACAACGAAGAAGCGTATATTACCACTCTAAGTGTTTCATGTCCGAGTACTTAATTTATGAGTGATTCTGATTAGAGTACTTCATTTATGGATGGTAACGATGAAAGAAAACATCACAAAGCATCCAATGCTACTACCAGAAGTGTTTCTTATGTGAGTACTTCATTTAACGGTTGGTAAACATTAAGAAAACATCACAAAGCATCTAATGCTATTACCAGAAGTGTTTCTTTTGTGAATACTTCATTTATGGGTGGAAAACATTAGGAAAATATCACAAAGCATCATCTCTTACTAAGAGAAGAGTTTTTTCTACAAGTACTACAATTAATTGTAGAAAGAATGAATAAATGCAGCGAACAAGCATTGATTACTACTCTAAGTGTTTCATGCCCGAGTACTTAATTTATGAGTGATTCTCATTAGAGTACATCATTTATGGATAGTAACGATGAAAGAAGACATCACAAAGCATCTAATGTTATTACCAGAAGTGTTTCGTATGCGAGTACTTCATTTATGAATGGTAAACATTACGAAAACATCACAAAGCATCATATCTTACGACGAGAAAAGTTTCTTCTACAAGTACTACATTTATGTGCTGTAAACAATAAATAAAACACAACGAAGAAGTGTAGATAAGCACTCTAAGTGCTTCGTGTCTGAGTACTTAATTTATGAGTGATTCTGATTAGAGTACTTCATTTATGGATGGTAACGATGAAAGAAAACATCACAAAGCATCCAATGCTACTACCAGAAGTGTTTCTTATTTGAGTACTTCATTTAACGGTTGGTAAACATTAAGAAAACATCACAAAGCATCATATCTTACTACGAGAAGTGTTTCTTATGTGAGTACTTCATTTATGGGTGGTAAACATTAGGAAAACATCACAAAGCATCATCTCTTACTAAGAGAAGAGTTTCTTCTACAAGTACTACATTTAAGTGTTGTAAACAATGAATAACACACAACAAAGAAGCTTATATTACAACTCTAAGTGTTTAATGTCCGAGTACTTCATATATGAGAGGTAAACATTATGAAAACACCACAAAGCATCATATTCTACTATGAGAAAAATTGCTGATCAAAGTAATTTATTTATGAGTGGTAAACTTTCAATAAAACTTCACAAAACATCATATCTTACTACGAGAAGAGTTTCTTCTCCGTTTAAGTGTTGTAACTATAAATAAAACACCACAAAGAAGCATCTATTACCACTCTAAGTGATTCTTTATGGGTGGTAAACATTAGTGATTCTGATCAGAGAGTACTTAATTTATTGGTGGTATCCAATAAAGAAAACATCACAAAGCATCTTATCCTACTACAAGAATGTTTCTTACCTGAGTATGTGAATGGTGATCTCTCAAGAAAACTCCACAAAGCATCATATCTTACTACGAGAAAAGTTTCTTCTACGAGTAATTCATTTAAGTGTTGTAAACAATGAATAAAACGCAACAAAGAAACGTAGAATAACACTCTAAGTGTTTAATGTCCGAGCACTTAATTTATGAGTGATTCTAATTAGAGTACTTCATTTATGGATGGTAACGATGAAAGAAAACATCAGAAAGCATCAATTGTTACTACGAGTGGTGTTTCTTATGTGAGTACTTCATTTACGGGTGGTAAACACTACGAAAACTTCACAAACCATCATATCTTAATACGAGAAGAGTTTCTTCTATAAGTAGTACATTTAAGTGTTGTATACAATGAATAAAACACAACGAAGAAGCGTAGATTACCACTCTAAGTGTTTCATGTCGGAGTACTTAATTTAGGAGTGATTCTCATTAGAGTACTTCATTTATGGATGGTAAAGATGAAAGAAAACATCACAAAGCATCTAATGCTATTACCAGAAGTGTTTCTTATGTGAGTACTTCATTTGTGGGTGGTAAACATTATGATAACCTCACAAAGCATCATCTCTTACTACGAGAAGAGTTTCTTCTACAAGTACTACAATTAAGTGTTGTAAACAATGAATAAATCGCAACGAAGAAGCGTATATTACCACTCTAAGTGTTTCATGTCCGAGTACTTAATTTATGAGTGATTTTGATTAGAGTACTTCATTTATGGATGGTAACGATGAAAGAAAACATCAGAAAGCATCTATTACTACTACGAGAGAAGTTTCTTATGTGAGTACTTCATTTACGGGTGGTAAACATTAAGAAAACATCACAAAGCATCATATATTACTACGAGAAGAGTTTCTTCTATAAGTACTACATTTAAGTGTTGTATACAATGAATAAAACACAACGAAAAAGCGTAAATTACCACTCTAAGTGTATGTCCGAGTACATAATTTAGGAGTGATACTCATTAGAGTACTTCATTTACGGATGGTAACGACGAAAGAAAACATCAGAAAGCATCAATTGTTACTACGAGAGGTGTTTCTTATGTGAGTACTTCATTTACGGGTGGTAAACACTACGAAAACTTCACAAAGCATCATATCATACTACGAGAAGAGTTTCTTCAATAAGTACTACATTTAAGTGTTGTATACAATGAATAAAACACAACGAAGAAGCGTAGATTACCACTCTAAGTGTTTCATGTCCTAGTACTTAATTTTGGAGTGATTCTCATTAGAGTACTTCATTTATGGATGGTAACGATGAAAGAAAACATCACAAAGCATCTAATGCTATTACCAGAAGTGTTTCTTATGTGAGTACTTCATTTGTGGGTGGTAAACATTATGATAACCTCACAAAGCATCATCTCTTACTACGAGAAGAGTTTCTTCTACAAGTACTACAATTAAGTGTGTAAAGAATGAATAAAACACAGCGAACAAGTGAAGATTACCACTCTAAGTGTTTCATGTCCGAGTACTTAATTTATGAGTGATTCTGATTAGAGTACTTCATTTATGGATGGTAACGATGAAAGAAAGCATCACAAAGCATCCAATGCTACTACCAGATGTGTTTCTTATGTGAGTACTTCATTTACGGGTGGTAAACATTAAGAAAACATCACAAAGCATCATATCTTACTAGGGAAGAGTTTCTTCTACAAGTTCTCAATTTAAGTGTTGTAAACAATGAATAAATCGCAATTAAGAAGCGTATATTACCACTCTAAGTGTTTCACGTCCGAGTACTTAATTTATGAGTGATTCTGATTAGAGTACTTCATTTATTGATGGTGACGATGAAAGAAAACATCACAAAACATCACAAAGCATCATCTCTTACTAAGAGAAGAGTTTCTTCTACAAGTACTACATTTAAGTGTTGTAAACAATGAATAACACACAACAAAGAAGCTTATATTACAACTCTAAGTGTTTAATGTCCGAGTACTTCATATATGAGAGGTAAACATTATGAAAACACCACAAAGCATCATATTCTACTATGAGAAAAGTTGCTGATCAGAGTAATTTATTTATGAGTGGTAAACTTTCAATAAAACTTCACAAAACATCATATCTTACTACGAGAAGAGTTTCTTCTCCGTTTAAGTGTTGTAACTATAAATAAAACACCACAAAGAAGCATCTATTACCACTCTAAGTGATTCTTTATGGGTGGTAAACATTAGTGATTCTAATCAGAGAGTACTTAATTTATTGGTGGTATCCAATAAAGAAAACATCACAAAGCATCTTATCCTACTACAAGAATGTTTCTTACCTGAGTATGTGAATGGTGATCTCTCAAGAAAACTCCACAAAGCATCATATCTTACTACGAGAAAAGTTTCTTCTACGAGTAATTCATTTAAGTGTTGTAAACAATGAATATAACACAACAAAGAAACGTAGAATAACACTCTAAGTGTTTCATGTCCGAGTACTTAATTTATGAGTGATTCTAATTAGAGTACTTCATTTATGGATGGTAACGATGAAAGAAAACATCAGAAAGCATCAATTGTTACTACGAGAGGTGTTTCTTATGTGAGTACTTCATTTACGGGTGGTAAACACTACGAAAACTTCACAAAGCATCATATCTTACTACGAGAAGAGTTTCTTCTATAAGTAGTACATTTAAGTGTTGTATACAATGAATAAAACACAACGAAGAAGCGTAGATTACCACTCTAAGTGTTTCATGTCCGAGTACTTAATTTAGGAGTGATTCTCATTAGAGTACTTCATTTATGGATGGTAAAGATGAAAGAAAACATCACAAAGCATCTAATGCTATTACCAGAAGTGTTTCTAATGTGAGTACTTCATTTGTGGGTGGTAAACATTATGATAACCTCACAAAGCATCATCTCTTACTACGAGAAGAGTTTCTTCTACAAGTACTACAATTAAGTGTGTAAAGAATGAATAAAACACAGCGAACAAGTGAAGATTACCACTCTAAGTGTTTCATGTCCGAGTACTTAATTTATGAGTGATTCTGATTAGAGTACTTCATTTATGGATGGTAACGAAGAAAGAAAACATCACAAAGCATCCAATGCTACTACCAGATGTGTTTCTTATGTGAGTACTTCATTTACGGGTGGTAAACATTAAGAAAACATCACAAAGCATCATATCTTACTAGGGAAGAGTTTCTTCTACAAGTTCTCAATTTAAGGGTTGTAAACAATGAATAAATCGCAATGAAGAAGCGTATATTACCACTCTAAGTGTTTCATGTCCGAGTACTTAATTTATGAGTGATTCTGATTAGAGTACTTCATTTATGGATGGTAACGATGAAAGAAAACATCACAAAGCATCCAATGCTACTACCAGAAGTGTTTCTTATGTGAGTACTTCATTTAACGGTTGGTAAACATTAAGAAAACATCACAAAGCATCTAATGCTATTACCAGAAGTGTTTCTTTTGTGAGTACTTCATTTATGGGTGGAAAACATTAGGAAAACATCACAAAGCATCATCTCTTACTAAGAGAAGAGTTTCTTCTACAAGTACTACAATTAATTGTAGAAAGAATGAATAAACGCAGCGAACAAGCGTTGATTACAACTCTAAGTGATTCATATCCGAGTACTTAATTTATGAGTGATTCTCATTAGAGTACTTTATTTATGGATGGTAACGAAGAAAGAAAACATCACAAAGCATCCAATGCTACTACCAGATGTGTTTCTTATGTGAGTACTTCATTTACGGGTGGTAAACATTAAGAAAACATCACAAAGCATCATATCTTACTAGGGAAGAGTTTCTTCTACAAGTTCTCAATTTAAGTGTTGTAAACAATGAATAAATCGCAATGAAGAAGCGTATATTACCACTCTAAGTGTTTCATGTCCGAGTACTTAATTTATGAGTGATTATGATTAGAGTACTTCATTTATGGATGGTAACGATGAAAGAAAACATCACAAAGCATCCAATGCTACTACCAGAAGTGTTTCTTATGTGAGTACTTCATTTAACGGTTGGTAAACATTAAGAAAACATCACAAAGCATCTAATGCTATTACCAGAAGTGTTTCTTTTGTGAGTACTTCATTTATGGGTGGAAAACATTAGGAAAACATCACAAAGCATCATCTCTTACTAAGAGAAGAGTTTCTTCTACAAGTACTACAATTAATTGTAGAAAGAATGAATAAACGCAGCGAACAAGCGTTGATTACAACTCTAAGTGTTTCATATCCGAGTACTTAATTTATGAGTGATTCTGATTAGAGTACTTCATTTATGGATGGTAACGAAGAAAGAAAACATCACAAAGCATCCAATGCTACTACCAGATGTGTTTCTTATGTGAGTACTTCATTTACGGGTGGTAAACATTAAGAAAACATCACAAAGCATCATATCTTACTAGGGAAGAGTTTCTTCTATAAGTTCTCAATTTAAGTGTTGTAAACAATGAATAAATCGCAATGAAGAAGCGTATATTACCACTCTAAGTGTTTCATGTCCGAGTACTTAATTTATGAGTGATTATGATTAGAGTACTTCATTTATGGATGGTAACGATGAAAGAAAACATCACAAAGCATCCAATGCTACTACCAGAAGTGTTTCTTATGTGAGTACTTCATTTAACGGTTGGTAAACATTAAGAAAACATCACAAAGCATCTAATGCTATTACCAGAAGTGTTTCTTTTGTGAGTACTTCATTTATGGGTGGAAAACATTAGGAAAACATCACAAAGCATCATCTCTTACTAAGAGAAGAGTTTCTTCTACAAGTACTACAATTAATTGTAGAAAGAATGAATAAACGCAGCGAACAAGCGTTGATTACAACTCTAAGTGTTTCATATCCGAGTACTTAATTTATGAGTGATTCTGATTAGAGTACTTCATTTATGGATGGTAACGAAGAAAGAAAACATCACAAAGCATCCAATGCTACTACCAGATGTGTTTCTTATGTGAGTACTTCATTTACGGGTGGTAAACATTAAGAAAACATCACAAAGCATCATATCTTACTAGGGAAGAGTTTCTTCTACAAGTTCTCAATTTAAGGGTTGTAAACAATGAATAAATCGCAATGAAGAAGCGTATATTACCACTCTAAGTGTTTCATGTCCGAGTACTTAATTTATGAGTGATTCTGATTAGAGTACTTCATTTATGGATGGTAACGATGAAAGAAAACATCACAAAGCATCCAATGCTACTACCAGAAGTGTTTCTTATGTGAGTACTTCATTTAACGGTTGGTAAACATTAAGAAAACATCACAAAGCATCTAATGCTATTACCAGAAGTGTTTCTTTTGTGAGTACTTCATTTATGGGTGGAAAACATTAGGAAAACATCACAAAGCATCATCTCTTACTAAGAGAAGAGTTTCTTCTACAAGTACTACAATTAATTGTAGAAAGAATGAATAAACGCAGCGAACAAGCGTTGATTACAACTCTAAGTGATTCATATCCGAGTACTTAATTTATGAGTGATTCTCATTAGAGTACATCATTTATGGATAGTAACGATGAAAGAAGACATCACAAAGCATCTAATGTTATTACCAGAAGTGTTTCGTATGCGAGTACATCATTTATGAATGGTAAACATTACGAAATCATCACAAAGCATCATATTTTACGACGAGAAAAGTTTCTTCTACAAGTACTACATTTATGTGCTGTAAACAATGAATAAAACACAACGAAGAAGTGTAGATAAGCACTCTAAGTGCTTCGTGTCTGAGTACTTAATTTATGAGTGATTCTGATTAGAGTACTTCATTTATTGATGGTGACGATGAAAGAAAACATCACAAAGCATCTAATGTTACTACCAGATGTGTTTCTTATGTGAGTACTTCATTTACGGGTGGTAAACATTAAGAAAACATCACAAAGCATCATATCTTACTAGGGGAAGAGTTTCTTCTACAAGTTCTCAATTTAAGTGTTGTAAACAATGAATAAATCGCAACGAAGAAGCGTATATTACCACTCTAAGTGTTTCTTGTCCGAGTACTTAATTTATGAGTGATTTTGATTAGAGTACTTCATTTATGGATGGTAACGATGAAAGAAAACATCAGAAAGCATCTATTGCTACTACGAGAGAAGTTTCTTATGTGAGTACTTCATTTACGGGTGGTAAACATTAAGAAAACATCACAAAGCATCATATATTACTACGAGAAGAGTTTCTTCTATAAGTACTACATTTAAGTGTTGTATACAATGAATAAAACACAACGAAAAAGCGTAAATTACCACTCTAAGTGTATGTCTGAGTACATAATTTAGGAGTGATACTCATTAGAGTACTTCATTTACGGATGGTAACGACGAAAGAAAACATCAGAAAGCATCAATTGTTACTACGAGAGGTGTTTCTTATGTGAGTACTTCATTTACGGGTGGTAAACACTACGAAAACTTCACAAAGCATCATATCATACTACGAGAAGAGTTTCTTCAATAAGTACTACATTTAAGTGTTGTATACAATGAATAAAACACAACGAAGAAGCGTAGATTACCACTCTAAGTGTTTCATGTCCTAGTACTTAATTTTGGAGTGATTCTCATTAGAGTACTTCATTTATGGATGGTAACGATGAAAGAAAACATCACAAAGCATCTAATGCTATTACCAGAAGTGTTTCTTATGTGAGTACTTCATTTGTGGGTGGTAAACATTATGATAACCTCACAAAGCATCATCTCTTACTACGAGAAGAGTTTCTTCTACAAGTACTACAATTAAGTGTGTAAAGAATGAATAAAACACAGCGAACAAGTGAAGATTACCACTCTAAGTGTTTCATGTCCGAGTACTTAATTTATGAGTGATTCTGATTAGAGTACTTCATTTATGGATGGTAACGATGAAAGAAAGCATCACAAAGCATCCAATGCTACTACCAGATGTGTTTCTTATGTGAGTACTTCATTTACGGGTGGTAAACATTAAGAAAACATCACAAAGCATCATATCTTACTAGGGAAGAGTTTCTTCTACAAGTTCTCAATTTAAGTGTTGTAAACAATGAATAAATCGCAATTAAGAAGCGTATATTACCACTCTAAGTGTTTCACGTCCGAGTACTTAATTTATGAGTGATTCTGATTAGAGTACTTCATTTATGGATGGTAACGATGAAAGAAAACATCACAAAGCATCCAATGCTACTACCAGAAGTGTTTCTTATGTGAGTACTTCATTTAACGGTTGGTAAACATTAAGAAAACATCACAAAGCATCTAATGCTATTACCAGAAGTGTTTCTTTTGTGAGTACTTCATTTATGGGTGGAAAACATTAGGAAAACATCACAAAGCATCATCTCTTACTAAGAGAAGAGTTTCTTCTACAAGTACTACAATTAATTGTAGAAAGAATGAATAAACGCAGCGAACAAGCGTTGATTACAACTCTAAGTGATTCATATCCGAGTACTTAATTTATGAGTGATTCTCATTAGAGTACTTTATTTATGGATGGTAACGAAGAAAGAAAACATCACAAAGCATCCAATGCTACTACCAGATGTGTTTCTTATGTGAGTACTTCATTTACGGGTGGTAAACATTAAGAAAACATCACAAAGCATCATATCTTACTAGGGAAGAGTTTCTTCTACAAGTTCTCAATTTAAGTGTTGTAAACAATGAATAAATCGCAATGAAGAAGCGTATATTACCACTCTAAGTGTTTCATGTCCGAGTACTTAATTTATGAGTGATTATGATTAGAGTACTTCATTTATGGATGGTAACGATGAAAGAAAACATCACAAAGCATCCAATGCTACTACCAGAAGTGTTTCTTATGTGAGTACTTCATTTAACGGTTGGTAAACATTAAGAAAACATCACAAAGCATCTAATGCTATTACCAGAAGTGTTTCTTTTGTGAGTACTTCATTTATGGGTGGAAAACATTAGGAAAACATCACAAAGCATCATCTCTTACTAAGAGAAGAGTTTCTTCTACAAGTACTACAATTAATTGTAGAAAGAATGAATAAACGCAGCGAACAAGCGTTGATTACAACTCTAAGTGTTTCATATCCGAGTACTTAATTTATGAGTGATTCTGATTAGAGTACTTCATTTATGGATGGTAACGAAGAAAGAAAACATCACAAAGCATCCAATGCTACTACCAGATGTGTTTCTTATGTGAGTACTTCATTTACGGGTGGTAAACATTAAGAAAACATCACAAAGCATCATATCTTACTAGGGAAGAGTTTCTTCTACAAGTTCTCAATTTAAGGGTTGTAAACAATGAATAAATCGCAATGAAGAAGCGTATATTACCACTCTAAGTGTTTCATGTCCGAGTACTTAATTTATGAGTGATTCTGATTAGAGTACTTCATTTATGGATGGTAACGATGAAAGAAAACATCACAAAGCATCCAATGCTACTACCAGAAGTGTTTCTTATGTGAGTACTTCATTTAACGGTTGGTAAACATTAAGAAAACATCACAAAGCATCTAATGCTATTACCAGAAGTGTTTCTTTTGTGAGTACTTCATTTATGGGTGGAAAACAATAGGAAAACATCACAAAGCATCATCTCTTACTAAGAGAAGAGTTTCTTCTACAAGTACTACAATTAATTGTAGAAAGAATGAATAAACGCAGCGAACAAGCGTTGATTACAACTCTAAGTGATTCATATCCGAGTACTTAATTTATGAGTGATTCTCATTAGAGTACATCATTTATGGATAGTAACGATGAAAGAAGACATCACAAAGCATCTAATGTTATTACCAGAAGTGTTTCGTATGCGAGTACATCATTTATGAATGGTAAACATTACGAAATCATCACAAAGCATCATATTTTACGACGAGAAAAGTTTCTTCTACAAGTACTACATTTATGTGCTGTAAACAATGAATAAAACACAACGAAGAAGTGTAGATAAGCACTCTAAGTGCTTCGTGTCTGAGTACTTAATTTATGAGTGATTCTGATTAGAGTACTTCATTTATTGATGGTGACGATGAAAGAAAACATCACAAAGCATCTAATGTTACTACCAGATGTGTTTCTTATGTGAGTACTACATTTACGGGTGGTAAACATTAAGAAAACATCACAAAGCATCATATCTTACTAGGGGAAGATTTTCTTCTACAAGTTCTCAATTTAAGTGTTGTAAACAATGAATAAATCGCAACGAAGAAGCGTATATTACCACTCTAAGTGTTTCTTGTCCGAGTACTTAATTTATGAGTGATTTTGATTAGAGTACTTCATTTATGGATGGTAACGATGAAAGAAAACATCAGAAAGCATCTATTGCTACTACGAGAGAAGTTTCTTATGTGAGTACTTCATTTACGGGTGGTAAACATTAAGAAAACATCACAAAGCATCATATATTACTACGAGAAGAGTTTCTTCTATAAGTACTACATTTAAGTGTTGTATACAATGAATAAAACACAACGAAAAAGCGTAAATTACCACTCTAAGTGTATGTCCGAGTACATAATTTAGGAGTGATACTCATTAGAGTACTTCATTTACGGATGGTAACGACGAAAGAAAACATCAGAAAGCATCAATTGTTACTACGAGAGGTGTTTCTTATGTGAGTACTTCATTTACGGGTGGTAAACACTACGAAAACTTCACAAAGCATCATATCATACTACGAGAAGAGTTTCTTCAATAAGTACTACATTTAAGTGTTGTATACAATGAATAAAACACAACGAAGAAGCGTAGATTACCACTCTAAGTGTTTCATGTCCTAGTACTTAATTTTGGAGTGATTCTCATTAGAGTACTTCATTTATGGATGGTAACGATGAAAGAAAACATCACAAAGCATCTAATGCTATTACCAGAAGTGTTTCTTATGTGAGTACTTCATTTGTGGGTGGTAAACATTATGATAACCTCACAAAGCATCATCTCTTACTACGAGAAGAGTTTCTTCTACAAGTACTACAATTAAGTGTGTAAAGAATGAATAAAACACAGCGAACAAGTGAAGATTACCACTCTAAGTGTTTCATGTCCGAGTACTTAATTTATGAGTGATTCTGATTAGAGTACTTCATTTATGGATGGTAACGATGAAAGAAAGCATCACAAAGCATCCAATGCTACTACCAGATGTGTTTCTTATGTGAGTACTTCATTTACGGGTGGTAAACATTAAGAAAACATCACAAAGCATCATATCTTACTAGGGAAGAGTTTCTTCTACAAGTTCTCAATTTAAGTGTTGTAAACAATGAATAAATCGCAATTAAGAAGCGTATATTACCACTCTAAGTGTTTCACGTCCGAGTACTTAATTTATGAGTGATTCTGATTAGAGTACTTCATTTATTGATGGTGACGATGAAAGAAAACATCACAAAACATCACAAAGCATCATCTCTTACTAAGAGAAGAGTTTCTTCTACAAGTACTACATTTAAGTGTTGTAAACAATGAATAACACACAACAAAGAAGCTTATATTACAACTCTAAGTGTTTAATGTCCGAGTACTTCATATATGAGAGGTAAACATTATGAAAACACCACAAAGCATCATATTCTACTATGAGAAAAGTTGCTGATCAGAGTAATTTATTTATGAGTGGTAAACTTTCAATAAAACTTCACAAAACATCATATCTTACTACGAGAAGAGTTTCTTCTCCGTTTAAGTGTTGTAACTATAAATAAAACACCACAAAGAAGCATCTATTACCACTCTAAGTGATTCTTTATGGGTGGTAAACATTAGTGATTCTAATCAGAGAGTACTTAATTTATTGGTGGTATCCAATAAAGAAAACATCACAAAGCATCTTATCCTACTACAAGAATGTTTCTTACCTGAGTATGTGAATGGTGATCTCTCAAGAAAACTCCACAAAGCATCATATCTTACTACGAGAAAAGTTTCTTCTACGAGTAATTCATTTAAGTGTTGTAAACAATGAATATAACACAACAAAGAAACGTAGAATAACACTCTAAGTGTTTCATGTCCGAGTACTTAATTTATGAGTGATTCTAATTAGAGTACTTCATTTATGGATGGTAACGATGAAAGAAAACATCAGAAAGCATCAATTGTTACTACGAGAGGTGTTTCTTATGTGAGTACTTCATTTACGGGTGGTAAACACTACGAAAACTTCACAAAGCATCATATCTTACTACGAGAAGAGTTTCTTCTATAAGTAGTACATTTAAGTGTTGTATACAATGAATAAAACACAACGAAGAAGCGTAGATTACCACTCTAAGTGTTTCATGTCCGAGTACTTAATTTAGGAGTGATTCTCATTAGAGTACTTCATTTATGGATGGTAAAGATGAAAGAAAACATCACAAAGCATCTAATGCTATTACCAGAAGTGTTTCTAATGTGAGTACTTCATTTGTGGGTGGTAAACATTATGATAACCTCACAAAGCATCATCTCTTACTACGAGAAGAGTTTCTTCTACAAGTACTACAATTAAGTGTGTAAAGAATGAATAAAACACAGCGAACAAGTGAAGATTACCACTCTAAGTGTTTCATGTCCGAGTACTTAATTTATGAGTGATTCTGATTAGAGTACTTCATTTATGGATGGTAACGAAGAAAGAAAACATCACAAAGCATCCAATGCTACTACCAGATGTGTTTCTTATGTGAGTACTTCATTTACGGGTGGTAAACATTAAGAAAACATCACAAAGCATCATATCTTACTAGGGAAGAGTTTCTTCTACAAGTTCTCAATTTAAGGGTTGTAAACAATGAATAAATCGCAATGAAGAAGCGTATATTACCACTCTAAGTGTTTCATGTCCGAGTACTTAATTTATGAGTGATTCTGATTAGAGTACTTCATTTATGGATGGTAACGATGAAAGAAAACATCACAAAGCATCCAATGCTACTACCAGAAGTGTTTCTTATGTGAGTACTTCATTTAACGGTTGGTAAACATTAAGAAAACATCACAAAGCATCTAATGCTATTACCAGAAGTGTTTCTTTTGTGAGTACTTCATTTATGGGTGGAAAACATTAGGAAAACATCACAAAGCATCATCTCTTACTAAGAGAAGAGTTTCTTCTACAAGTACTACAATTAATTGTAGAAAGAATGAATAAACGCAGCGAACAAGCGTTGATTACAACTCTAAGTGATTCATATCCGAGTACTTAATTTATGAGTGATTCTCATTAGAGTACTTTATTTATGGATGGTAACGAAGAAAGAAAACATCACAAAGCATCCAATGCTACTACCAGATGTGTTTCTTATGTGAGTACTTCATTTACGGGTGGTAAACATTAAGAAAACATCACAAAGCATCATATCTTACTAGGGAAGAGTTTCTTCTACAAGTTCTCAATTTAAGTGTTGTAAACAATGAATAAATCGCAATTAAGAAGCGTATATTACCACTCTAAGTGTTTCACGTCCGAGTACTTAATTTATGAGTGATTCTGATTAGAGTACTTCATTTATTGATGGTGACGATGAAAGAAAACATCACAAAACATCACAAAGCATCATCTCTTACTAAGAGAAGAGTTTCTTCTACAAGTACTACATTTAAGTGTTGTAAACAATGAATAACACACAACAAAGAAGCTTATATTACAACTCTAAGTGTTTAATGTCCGAGTACTTCATATATGAGAGGTAAACATTATGAAAACACCACAAAGCATCATATTCTACTATGAGAAAAGTTGCTGATCAGAGTAATTTATTTATGAGTGGTAAACTTTCAATAAAACTTCACAAAACATCATATCTTACTACGAGAAGAGTTTCTTCTCCGTTTAAGTGTTGTAACTATAAATAAAACACCACAAAGAAGCATCTATTACCACTCTAAGTGATTCTTTATGGGTGGTAAACATTAGTGATTCTGATCAGAGAGTACTTAATTTATTGGTGGTATCCAATAAAGAAAACATCACAAAGCATCTTATCCTACTACAAGAATGTTTCTTACCTGAGTATGTGAATGGTGATCTCTCAAGAAAACTCCACAAAGCATCATATCTTACTACGAGAAAAGTTTCTTCTACGAGTAATTCATTTAAGTGTTGTAAACAATGAATAAAACACAACAAAGAAACGTAGAATAACACTCTAAGTGTTTCATGTCCGAGTACTTAATTTATGAGTGATTCTAATTAGAGTACTTCATTTATGGATGGTAACGATGAAAGAAAACATCAGAAAGCATCAATTGTTACTACGAGAGGTGTTTCTTATGTGAGTACTTCATTTACGGGTGGTAAACACTACGAAAACATCACAAAGCATCATATCTTACTACGAGAAGAGTTTCTTCTATAAGTAGTACATTTAAGTGTTGTATACAATGAATAAAACACAACGAAGAAGCGTAGATTACCACTCTAAGTGTTTCATGTCCGAGTACTTAATTTAGGAGTGATTCTCATTAGAGTACTTCATTTATGGATGGTAAAGATGAAAGAAAACATCAGAAAGCATCAATTGTTACTACGAGAGGTGTTTCTTATGTGAGTACTTCATTTACGGGTGGTAAACATTAAGAAAACATCACAAAGCATCATATCTTACTAGGGGAAGAGTTTCTTCTACAAGTTCTCAATTTAAGGGTTGTAAACAATGAATAAATCGCATTGAAGAAGCGTATATTACCACTCTAAGTGTTTCATGTCCGAGTACTTAATTTATGAGTGATTCTGATTAGAGTACTTCATTTATGGATGGTAATGATGAAAGAAAACATCACAAAGCATCCAATGCTACTACCAGAAGTGTTTCTTATGTGAGTACTTCATTTAACGGTTGGTAAACATTAAGAAAACATCACAAAGCATCTAATGCTATTACCAGAAGTGTTTCTTTTGTGAGTACTTCATTTATGGGTGGAAAACATTAGGAAAACATCACAAAGCATCATCTCTTACTAAGAGAAGAGTTTCTTCTACAAGTACTACAATTAATTGTAGAAAGAATGAATAAACGCAGCGAACAAGCGTTGATTACAACTCTAAGTGTTTCATATCCGAGTACTTAATTTATGAGTGATTCTGATTAGAGTACTTCATTTATGGATGGTAACGAAGAAAGAAAACATCACAAAGCATCCAATGCTACTACCAGATGTGTTTCATATCCGAGTACTTAATTTATGAGTGATTCTCATTATAGTACATCATTTATGGATAGTAACGATGAAAGAAGACATCACAAAGCATCTAATGTTATTACCAGAAGTGTTTCGTATGCGAGTACATCATTTATGAATGGTAAACATTACGAAATCATCACAAAGCATCATATTTTACGACGAGAAAAGTTTCTTCTACAAGTACTACATTTATGTGCTGTAAACAATGAATAAAACACAACGAAGAAGTGTAGATAAGCACTCTAAGTGCTTCGTGTCTGAGTACTTAATTTATGAGTGATTCTGATTAGAGTACTTCATTTATGGATGGTAACGAAGAAAGAAAACATCACAAAGCATCCAATGCTACTACCAGATGTGTTTCTTATGTGAGTACTTCATTTACGGGTGGTAAACATTAAGAAAACATCACAAAGCATCATATCTTACTAGGGAAGAGTTTCTTCTACAAGTTCTCAATTTAAGGGTTGTAAACAATGAATAAATCGCAATGAAGAAGCGTATATTACCACTCTAAGTGTTTCATGTCCGAGTACTTAATTTATGAGTGATTCTGATTAGAGTACTTCATTTATGGATGGTAACGATGAAAGAAAACATCACAAAGCATCCAATGCTACTACCAGAAGTGTTTCTTATGTGAGTACTTCATTTAACGGTTGGTAAACATTAAGAAAACATCACAAAGCATCTAATGCTATTACCAGAAGTGTTTCTTTTGTGAGTACTTCATTTATGGGTGGAAAACATTAGGAAAACATCACAAAGCATCATCTCTTACTAAGAGAAGAGTTTCTTCTACAAGTACTACAATTAATTGTAGAAAGAATGAATAAACGCAGCGAACAAGCGTTGATTACAACTCTAAGTGATTCATATCCGAGTACTTAATTTATGAGTGATTCTCATTAGAGTACATCATTTATGGATAGTAACGATGAAAGAAGACATCACAAAGCATCTAATGTTATTACCAGAAGTGTTTCGTATGCGAGTACATCATTTATGAATGGTAAACATTACGAAATCATCACAAAGCATCATATTTTACGACGAGAAAAGTTTCTTCTACAAGTACTACATTTATGTGCTGTAAACAATGAATAAAACACAACGAAGAAGTGTAGATAAGCACTATAAGTGCTTCGTGTCTGAGTACTTAATTTATGAGTGATTCTGATTAGAGTACTTCATTTATTGATGGTGACGATGAAAGAAAACATCACAAAGCATCTAATGTTACTACCAGATGTGTTTCTTATGTGAGTACTTCATTTACGGGTGGTAAACATTAAGAAAACATCACAAAGCATCATATCTTACTAGGGGAAGAGTTTCTTCTACAAGTTCTCAATTTAAGTGTTGTAAACAATGAATAAATCGCAACGAAGAAGCGTATATTACCACTCTAAGTGTTTCTTGTCCGAGTACTTAATTTATGAGTGATTTTGATTAGAGTACTTCATTTATGGATGGTAACGATGAAAGAAAACATCAGAAAGCATCTATTGCTACTACGAGAGAAGTTTCTTATGTGAGTACTTCATTTACGGGTGGTAAACATTAAGAAAACATCACAAAGCATCATATATTACTACGAGAAGAGTTTCTTCTATAAGTACTACATTTAAGTGTTGTATACAATGAATAAAACACAACGAAAAAGCGTAAATTACCACTCTAAGTGTATGTCCGAGTACATAATTTAGGAGTGATACTCATTAGAGTACTTCATTTACGGATGGTAACGACGAAAGAAAACATCAGAAAGCATCAATTGTTACTACGAGAGGTGTTTCTTATGTGAGTACTTCATTTACGGGTGGTAAACACTACGAAAACTTCACAAAGCATCATATCATACTACGAGAAGAGTTTCTTCAATAAGTACTACATTTAAGTGTTGTATACAATGAATAAAACACAACGAAGAAGCGTAGATTACCACTCTAAGTGTTTCATGTCCTAGTACTTAATTTTGGAGTGATTCTCATTAGAGTACTTCATTTATGGATGGTAACGATGAAAGAAAACATCACAAAGCATCTAATGCTATTACCAGAAGTGTTTCTTATGTGAGTACTTCATTTGTGGGTGGTAAACATTATGATAACCTCACAAAGCATCATCTCTTACTACGAGAAGAGTTTCTTCTACAAGTACTACAATTAAGTGTGTAAAGAATGAATAAAACACAGCGAACAAGTGAAGATTACCACTCTAAGTGTTTCATGTCCGAGTACTTAATTTATGAGTGATTCTGATTAGAGTACTTCATTTATGGATGGTAACGATGAAAGAAAGCATCACAAAGCATCCAATGCTACTACCAGATGTGTTTCTTATGTGAGTACTTCATTTACGGGTGGTAAACATTAAGAAAACATCACAAAGCATCATATCTTACTAGGGAAGAGTTTCTTCTACAAGTTCTCAATTTAAGTGTTGTAAACAATGAATAAATCGCAATTAAGAAGCGTATATTACCACTCTAAGTGTTTCACGTCCGAGTACTTAATTTATGAGTGATTCTGATTAGAGTACTTCATTTATTGATGGTGACGATGAAAGAAAACATCACAAAACATCACAAAGCATCATCTCTTACTAAGAGAAGAGTTTCTTCTACAAGTACTACATTTAAGTGTTGTAAACAATGAATAACACACAACAAAGAAGCTTATATTACAACTCTAAGTGTTTAATGTCCGAGTACTTCATATATGAGAGGTAAACATTATGAAAACACCACAAAGCATCATATTCTACTATGAGAAAAGTTGCTGATCAGAGTAATTTATTTATGAGTGGTAAACTTTCAATAAAACTTCACAAAACATCATATCTTACTACGAGAAGAGTTTCTTCTCCGTTTAAGTGTTGTAACTATAAATAAAACACCACAAAGAAGCATCTATTACCACTCTAAGTGATTCTTTATGGGTGGTAAACATTAGTGATTCTGATCAGAGAGTACTTAATTTATTGGTGGTATCCAATAAAGAAAACATCACAAAGCATCTTATCCTACTACAAGAATGTTTCTTACCTGAGTATGTGAATGGTGATCTCTCAAGAAAACTCCACAAAGCATCATATCTTACTACGAGAAAAGTTTCTTCTACGAGTAATTCATTTAAGTGTTGTAAACAATGAATAAAACACAACAAAGAAACGTAGAATAACACTCTAAGTGTTTCATGTCCGAGTACTTAATTTATGAGTGATTCTAATTAGAGTACTTCATTTATGGATGGTAACGATGAAAGAAAACATCAGAAAGCATCAATTGTTACTACGAGAGGTGTTTCTTATGTGAGTACTTCATTTACGGGTGGTAAACACTACGAAAACATCACAAAGCATCATATCTTACTACGAGAAGAGTTTCTTCTATAAGTAGTACATTTAAGTGTTGTATACAATGAATAAAACACAACGAAGAAGCGTAGATTACCACTCTAAGTGTTTCATGTCCGAGTACTTAATTTAGGAGTGATTCTCATTAGAGTACTTCATTTATGGATGGTAAAGATGAAAGAAAACATCACAAAGCATCTAATGCTATTACCAGAAGTGTTTCTTATGTGAGTACTTCATTTACGGGTGGTAAACATTAAGAAAACATCACAAAGCATCATATCTTACTATGGAAGAGTTTCTTCTACAAGTACTACAATTAAGTGTGTAAAGAATGAATAAAACACAGCGAACAAGTGAAGATTACCACTCTAAGTGTTTCATGTCCGAGTACTTAATTTATGAGTGATTCTGATTAGAGTACTTCATTTATGGATGGTAACGAAGAAAGAAAACATCACAAAGCATCCAATGCTACTACCAGATGTGTTTCTTATGTGAGTACTTCATTTGCGGGTGGTAAACATTAAGAAAACATCACAAAGCATCATATCTTACTAGGGAAGAGTTTCTTCTACAAGTTCTCAATTTAAGGGTTGTAAACAATGAATAAATCGCAATGAAGAAGCGTATATTACCACTCTAAGTGTTTCATGTCCGAGTACTTAATTTATGAGTGATTCTGATTAGAGTACTTCATTTATGGATGGTAACGATGAAAGAAAACATCACAAAGCATCCAATGCTACTACCAGAAGTGTTTCTTATGTGAGTACTTCATTTAACGGTTGGTAAACATTAAGAAAACATCACAAAGCATCTAATGCTATTACCAGAAGTGTTTCTTTTGTGAGTACTTCATTTATGGGTGGAAAACATTAGGAAAACATCACAAAGCATCATCTCTTACTAAGAGAAGAGTTTCTTCTACAAGTACTACAATTAATTGTAGAAAGAATGAATAAACGCAGCGAACAAGCGTTGATTACAACTCTAAGTGATTCATATCCGAGTACTTAATTTATGAGTGATTCTCATTAGAGTACTTTATTTATGGATGGTAACGAAGAAAGAAAACATCACAAAGCATCCAATGCTACTACCAGATGTGTTTCTTATGTGAGTACTTCATTTACGGGTGGTAAACATTAAGAAAACATCACAAAGCATCATATCTTACTAGGGAAGAGTTTCTTCTACAAGTTCTCAATTTAAGTGTTGTAAACAATGAATAAATCGCAATGAAGAAGCGTATATTACCACTCTAAGTGTTTCATGTCCGAGTACTTAATTTATGAGTGATTATGATTAGAGTACTTCATTTATGGATGGTAACGATGAAAGAAAACATCACAAAGCATCCAATGCTACTACCAGAAGTGTTTCTTATGTGAGTACTTCATTTAACGGTTGGTAAACATTAAGAAAACATCACAAAGCATCTAATGCTATTACCAGAAGTGTTTCTTTTGTGAGTACTTCATTTATGGGTGGAAAACATTAGGAAAACATCACAAAGCATCATCTCTTACTAAGAGAAGAGTTTCTTCTACAAGTACTACAATTAATTGTAGAAAGAATGAATAAACGCAGCGAACAAGCGTTGATTACAACTCTAAGTGTTTCATATCCGAGTACTTAATTTATGAGTGATTCTGATTAGAGTACTTCATTTATGGATGGTAACGAAGAAAGAAAACATCACAAAGCATCCAATGCTACTACCAGATGTGTTTCTTATGTGAGTACTTCATTTACGGGTGGTAAACATTAAGAAAACATCACAAAGCATCATATCTTACTAGGGAAGAGTTTCTTCTACAAGTTCTCAATTTAAGGGTTGTAAACAATGAATAAATCGCAATGAAGAAGCGTATATTACCACTCTAAGTGTTTCATGTCCGAGTACTTAATTTATGAGTGATTATGATTAGAGTACTTCATTTATGGATGGTAACGATGAAAGAAAACATCACAAAGCATCCAATGCTACTACCAGAAGTGTTTCTTATGTGAGTACTTCATTTAACGGTTGGTAAACATTAAGAAAACATCACAAAGCATCTAATGCTATTACCAGAAGTGTTTCTTTTGTGAGTACTTCATTTATGGGTGGAAAACATTAGGAAAACATCACAAAGCATCATCTCTTACTAAGAGAAGAGTTTCTTCTACAAGTACTACAATTAATTGTAGAAAGAATGAATAAACGCAGCGAACAAGCGTTGATTACAACTCTAAGTGTTTCATATCCGAGTACTTAATTTATGAGTGATTCTGATTAGAGTACTTCATTTATGGATGGTAACGAAGAAAGAAAACATCACAAAGCATCCAATGCTACTACCAGATGTGTTTCTTATGTGAGTACTTCATTTACGGGTGGTAAACATTAAGAAAACATCACAAAGCATCATATCTTACTAGGGAAGAGTTTCTTCTACAAGTTCTCAATTTAAGGGTTGTAAACAATGAATAAATCGCAATGAAGAAGCGTATATTACCACTCTAAGTGTTTCATGTCCGAGTACTTAATTTATGAGTGATTCTGATTAGAGTACTTCATTTATGGATGGTAACGATGAAAGAAAACATCACAAAGCATCCAATGCTACTACCAGAAGTGTTTCTTATGTGAGTACTTCATTTAACGGTTGGTAAACATTAAGAAAACATCACAAAGCATCTAATGCTATTACCAGAAGTGTTTCTTTTGTGAGTACTTCATTTATGGGTGGAAAACATTAGGAAAACATCACAAAGCATCATCTCTTACTAAGAGAAGAGTTTCTTCTACAAGTACTACAATTAATTGTAGAAAGAATGAATAAACGCAGCGAACAAGCGTTGATTACAACTCTAAGTGATTCATATCCGAGTACTTAATTTATGAGTGATTCTCATTAGAGTACATCATTTATGGATAGTAACGATGAAAGAAGACATCACAAAGCATCTAATGTTATTACCAGAAGTGTTTCGTATGCGAGTACATCATTTATGAATGGTAAACATTACGAAATCATCACAAAGCATCATATTTTACGACGAGAAAAGTTTCTTCTACAAGTACTACATTTATGTGCTGTAAACAATGAATAAAACACAACGAAGAAGTGTAGATAAGCACTATAAGTGCTTCGTGTCTGAGTACTTAATTTATGAGTGATTCTGATTAGAGTACTTCATTTATTGATGGTGACGATGAAAGAAAACATCACAAAGCATCTAATGTTACTACCAGATGTGTTTCTTATGTGAGTACTTCATTTACGGGTGGTAAACATTAAGAAAACATCACAAAGCATCATATCTTACTAGGGGAAGAGTTTCTTCTACAAGTTCTCAATTTAAGTGTTGTAAACAATGAATAAATCGCAACGAAGAAGCGTATATTACCACTCTAAGTGTTTCTTGTCCGAGTACTTAATTTATGAGTGATTTTGATTAGAGTACTTCATTTATGGATGGTAACGATGAAAGAAAACATCAGAAAGCATCTATTGCTACTACGAGAGAAGTTTCTTATGTGAGTACTTCATTTACGGGTGGTAAACATTAAGAAAACATCACAAAGCATCATATATTACTACGAGAAGAGTTTCTTCTATAAGTACTACATTTAAGTGTTGTATACAATGAATAAAACACAACGAAAAAGCGTAAATTACCACTCTAAGTGTATGTCCGAGTACATAATTTAGGAGTGATACTCATTAGAGTACTTCATTTACGGATGGTAACGACGAAAGAAAACATCAGAAAGCATCAATTGTTACTACGAGAGGTGTTTCTTATGTGAGTACTTCATTTACGGGTGGTAAACACTACGAAAACTTCACAAAGCATCATATCATACTACGAGAAGAGTTTCTTCAATAAGTACTACATTTAAGTGTTGTATACAATGAATAAAACACAACGAAGAAGCGTAGATTACCACTCTAAGTGTTTCATGTCCTAGTACTTAATTTTGGAGTGATTCTCATTAGAGTACTTCATTTATGGATGGTAACGATGAAAGAAAACATCACAAAGCATCTAATGCTATTACCAGAAGTGTTTCTTATGTGAGTACTTCATTTGTGGGTGGTAAACATTATGATAACCTCACAAAGCATCATCTCTTACTACGAGAAGAGTTTCTTCTACAAGTACTACAATTAAGTGTGTAAAGAATGAATAAAACACAGCGAACAAGTGAAGATTACCACTCTAAGTGTTTCATGTCCGAGTACTTAATTTATGAGTGATTCTGATTAGAGTACTTCATTTATGGATGGTAACGATGAAAGAAAGCATCACAAAGCATCCAATGCTACTACCAGATGTGTTTCTTATGTGAGTACTTCATTTACGGGTGGTAAACATTAAGAAAACATCACAAAGCATCATATCTTACTAGGGAAGAGTTTCTTCTACAAGTTCTCAATTTAAGTGTTGTAAACAATGAATAAATCGCAATTAAGAAGCGTATATTACCACTCTAAGTGTTTCACGTCCGAGTACTTAATTTATGAGTGATTCTGATTAGAGTACTTCATTTATTGATGGTGACGATGAAAGAAAACATCACAAAACATCACAAAGCATCATCTCTTACTAAGAGAAGAGTTTCTTCTACAAGTACTACATTTAAGTGTTGTAAACAATGAATAACACACAACAAAGAAGCTTATATTACAACTCTAAGTGTTTAATGTCCGAGTACTTCATATATGAGAGGTAAACATTATGAAAACACCACAAAGCATCATATTCTACTATGAGAAAAGTTGCTGATCAGAGTAATTTATTTATGAGTGGTAAACTTTCAATAAAACTTCACAAAACATCATATCTTACTACGAGAAGAGTTTCTTCTCCGTTTAAGTGTTGTAACTATAAATAAAACACCACAAAGAAGCATCTATTACCACTCTAAGTGATTCTTTATGGGTGGTAAACATTAGTGATTCTGATCAGAGAGTACTTAATTTATTGGTGGTATCCAATAAAGAAAACATCACAAAGCATCTTATCCTACTACAAGAATGTTTCTTACCTGAGTATGTGAATGGTGATCTCTCAAGAAAACTCCACAAAGCATCATATCTTACTACGAGAAAAGTTTCTTCTACGAGTAATTCATTTAAGTGTTGTAAACAATGAATAAAACACAACAAAGAAACGTAGAATAACACTCTAAGTGTTTCATGTCCGAGTACTTAATTTATGAGTGATTCTAATTAGAGTACTTCATTTATGGATGGTAACGATGAAAGAAAACATCAGAAAGCATCAATTGTTACTACGAGAGGTGTTTCTTATGTGAGTACTTCATTTACGGGTGGTAAACACTACGAAAACATCACAAAGCATCATATCTTACTACGAGAAGAGTTTCTTCTATAAGTAGTACATTTAAGTGTTGTATACAATGAATAAAACACAACGAAGAAGCGTAGATTACCACTCTAAGTGTTTCATGTCCGAGTACTTAATTTAGGAGTGATTCTCATTAGAGTACTTCATTTATGGATGGTAAAGATGAAAGAAAACATCACAAAGCATCTAATGCTATTACCAGAAGTGTTTCTTATGTGAGTACTTCATTTACGGGTGGTAAACATTAAGAAAACATCACAAAGCATCATATCTTACTATGGAAGAGTTTCTTCTACAAGTACTACAATTAAGTGTGTAAAGAATGAATAAAACACAGCGAACAAGTGAAGATTACCACTCTAAGTGTTTCATGTCCGAGTACTTAATTTATGAGTGATTCTGATTAGAGTACTTCATTTATGGATGGTAACGAAGAAAGAAAACATCACAAAGCATCCAATGCTACTACCAGATGTGTTTCTTATGTGAGTACTTCATTTGCGGGTGGTAAACATTAAGAAAACATCACAAAGCATCATATCTTACTAGGGAAGAGTTTCTTCTACAAGTTCTCAATTTAAGGGTTGTAAACAATGAATAAATCGCAATGAAGAAGCGTATATTACCACTCTAAGTGTTTCATGTCCGAGTACTTAATTTATGAGTGATTCTGATTAGAGTACTTCATTTATGGATGGTAACGATGAAAGAAAACATCACAAAGCATCCAATGCTACTACCAGAAGTGTTTCTTATGTGAGTACTTCATTTAACGGTTGGTAAACATTAAGAAAACATCACAAAGCATCTAATGCTATTACCAGAAGTGTTTCTTTTGTGAGTACTTCATTTATGGGTGGAAAACATTAGGAAAACATCACAAAGCATCATCTCTTACTAAGAGAAGAGTTTCTTCTACAAGTACTACAATTAATTGTAGAAAGAATGAATAAACGCAGCGAACAAGCGTTGATTACAACTCTAAGTGATTCATATCCGAGTACTTAATTTATGAGTGATTCTCATTAGAGTACTTTATTTATGGATGGTAACGAAGAAAGAAAACATCACAAAGCATCCAATGCTACTACCAGATGTGTTTCTTATGTGAGTACTTCATTTACGGGTGGTAAACATTAAGAAAACATCACAAAGCATCATATCTTACTAGGGAAGAGTTTCTTCTACAAGTTCTCAATTTAAGTGTTGTAAACAATGAATAAATCGCAATGAAGAAGCGTATATTACCACTCTAAGTGTTTCATGTCCGAGTACTTAATTTATGAGTGATTATGATTAGAGTACTTCATTTATGGATGGTAACGATGAAAGAAAACATCACAAAGCATCCAATGCTACTACCAGAAGTGTTTCTTATGTGAGTACTTCATTTAACGGTTGGTAAACATTAAGAAAACATCACAAAGCATCTAATGCTATTACCAGAAGTGTTTCTTTTGTGAGTACTTCATTTATGGGTGGAAAACATTAGGAAAACATCACAAAGCATCATCTCTTACTAAGAGAAGAGTTTCTTCTACAAGTACTACAATTAATTGTAGAAAGAATGAATAAACGCAGCGAACAAGCGTTGATTACAACTCTAAGTGTTTCATATCCGAGTACTTAATTTATGAGTGATTCTGATTAGAGTACTTCATTTATGGATGGTAACGAAGAAAGAAAACATCACAAAGCATCCAATGCTACTACCAGATGTGTTTCTTATGTGAGTACTTCATTTACGGGTGGTAAACATTAAGAAAACATCACAAAGCATCATATCTTACTAGGGAAGAGTTTCTTCTACAAGTTCTCAATTTAAGGGTTGTAAACAATGAATAAATCGCAATGAAGAAGCGTATATTACCACTCTAAGTGTTTCATGTCCGAGTACTTAATTTATGAGTGATTCTGATTAGAGTACTTCATTTATGGATGGTAACGATGAAAGAAAACATCACAAAGCATCCAATGCTACTACCAGAAGTGTTTCTTATGTGAGTACTTCATTTAACGGTTGGTAAACATTAAGAAAACATCACAAAGCATCTAATGCTATTACCAGAAGTGTTTCTTTTGTGAGTACTTCATTTATGGGTGGAAAACATTAGGAAAACATCACAAAGCATCATCTCTTACTAAGAGAAGAGTTTCTTCTACAAGTACTACAATTAATTGTAGAAAGAATGAATAAACGCAGCGAACAAGCGTTGATTACAACTCTAAGTGTTTCATATCCGAGTACTTAATTTATGAGTGATTCTGATTAGAGTACTTCATTTATGGATGGTAACGAAGAAAGAAAACATCACAAAGCATCCAATGCTACTACCAGATGTGTTTCATATCCGAGTACTTAATTTATGAGTGATTCTCATTATAGTACATCATTTATGGATAGTAACGATGAAAGAAGACATCACAAAGCATCTAATGTTATTACCAGAAGTGTTTCGTATGCGAGTACATCATTTATGAATGGTAAACATTACGAAATCATCACAAAGCATCATATTTTACGACGAGAAAAGTTTCTTCTACAAGTACTACATTTATGTGCTGTAAACAATGAATAAAACACAACGAAGAAGTGTAGATAAGCACTCTAAGTGCTTCGTGTCTGAGTACTTAATTTATGAGTGATTCTGATTAGAGTACTTCATTTATGGATGGTAACGAAGAAAGAAAACATCACAAAGCATCCAATGCTACTACCAGATGTGTTTCTTATGTGAGTACTTCATTTACGGGTGGTAAACATTAAGAAAACATCACAAAGCATCATATCTTACTAGGGAAGAGTTTCTTCTACAAGTTCTCAATTTAAGGGTTGTAAACAATGAATAAATCGCAATGAAGAAGCGTATATTACCACTCTAAGTGTTTCATGTCCGAGTACTTAATTTATGAGTGATTCTGATTAGAGTACTTCATTTATGGATGGTAACGATGAAAGAAAACATCACAAAGCATCCAATGCTACTACCAGAAGTGTTTCTTATGTGAGTACTTCATTTAACGGTTGGTAAACATTAAGAAAACATCACAAAGCATCTAATGCTATTACCAGAAGTGTTTCTTTTGTGAGTACTTCATTTATGGGTGGAAAACATTAGGAAAACATCACAAAGCATCATCTCTTACTAAGAGAAGAGTTTCTTCTACAAGTACTACAATTAATTGTAGAAAGAATGAATAAACGCAGCGAACAAGCGTTGATTACAACTCTAAGTGATTCATATCCGAGTACTTAATTTATGAGTGATTCTCATTAGAGTACATCATTTATGGATAGTAACGATGAAAGAAGACATCACAAAGCATCTAATGTTATTACCAGAAGTGTTTCGTATGCGAGTACATCATTTATGAATGGTAAACATTACGAAATCATCACAAAGCATCATATTTTACGACGAGAAAAGTTTCTTCTACAAGTACTACATTTATGTGCTGTAAACAATGAATAAAACACAACGAAGAAGTGTAGATAAGCACTATAAGTGCTTCGTGTCTGAGTACTTAATTTATGAGTGATTCTGATTAGAGTACTTCATTTATTGATGGTGACGATGAAAGAAAACATCACAAAGCATCTAATGTTACTACCAGATGTGTTTCTTATGTGAGTACTTCATTTACGGGTGGTAAACATTAAGAAAACATCACAAAGCATCATATCTTACTAGGGGAAGAGTTTCTTCTACAAGTTCTCAATTTAAGTGTTGTAAACAATGAATAAATCGCAACGAAGAAGCGTATATTACCACTCTAAGTGTTTCTTGTCCGAGTACTTAATTTATGAGTGATTTTGATTAGAGTACTTCATTTATGGATGGTAACGATGAAAGAAAACATCAGAAAGCATCTATTGCTACTACGAGAGAAGTTTCTTATGTGAGTACTTCATTTACGGGTGGTAAACATTAAGAAAACATCACAAAGCATCATATATTACTACGAGAAGAGTTTCTTCTATAAGTACTACATTTAAGTGTTGTATACAATGAATAAAACACAACGAAAAAGCGTAAATTACCACTCTAAGTGTATGTCCGAGTACATAATTTAGGAGTGATACTCATTAGAGTACTTCATTTACGGATGGTAACGACGAAAGAAAACATCAGAAAGCATCAATTGTTACTACGAGAGGTGTTTCTTATGTGAGTACTTCATTTACGGGTGGTAAACACTACGAAAACTTCACAAAGCATCATATCATACTACGAGAAGAGTTTCTTCAATAAGTACTACATTTAAGTGTTGTATACAATGAATAAAACACAACGAAGAAGCGTAGATTACCACTCTAAGTGTTTCATGTCCTAGTACTTAATTTTGGAGTGATTCTCATTAGAGTACTTCATTTATGGATGGTAACGATGAAAGAAAACATCACAAAGCATCTAATGCTATTACCAGAAGTGTTTCTTATGTGAGTACTTCATTTGTGGGTGGTAAACATTATGATAACCTCACAAAGCATCATCTCTTACTACGAGAAGAGTTTCTTCTACAAGTACTACAATTAAGTGTGTAAAGAATGAATAAAACACAGCGAACAAGTGAAGATTACCACTCTAAGTGTTTCATGTCCGAGTACTTAATTTATGAGTGATTCTGATTAGAGTACTTCATTTATGGATGGTAACGATGAAAGAAAGCATCACAAAGCATCCAATGCTACTACCAGATGTGTTTCTTATGTGAGTACTTCATTTACGGGTGGTAAACATTAAGAAAACATCACAAAGCATCATATCTTACTAGGGAAGAGTTTCTTCTACAAGTTCTCAATTTAAGTGTTGTAAACAATGAATAAATCGCAATTAAGAAGCGTATATTACCACTCTAAGTGTTTCACGTCCGAGTACTTAATTTATGAGTGATTCTGATTAGAGTACTTCATTTATTGATGGTGACGATGAAAGAAAACATCACAAAACATCACAAAGCATCATCTCTTACTAAGAGAAGAGTTTCTTCTACAAGTACTACATTTAAGTGTTGTAAACAATGAATAACACACAACAAAGAAGCTTATATTACAACTCTAAGTGTTTAATGTCCGAGTACTTCATATATGAGAGGTAAACATTATGAAAACACCACAAAGCATCATATTCTACTATGAGAAAAGTTGCTGATCAGAGTAATTTATTTATGAGTGGTAAACTTTCAATAAAACTTCACAAAACATCATATCTTACTACGAGAAGAGTTTCTTCTCCGTTTAAGTGTTGTAACTATAAATAAAACACCACAAAGAAGCATCTATTACCACTCTAAGTGATTCTTTATGGGTGGTAAACATTAGTGATTCTGATCAGAGAGTACTTAATTTATTGGTGGTATCCAATAAAGAAAACATCACAAAGCATCTTATCCTACTACAAGAATGTTTCTTACCTGAGTATGTGAATGGTGATCTCTCAAGAAAACTCCACAAAGCATCATATCTTACTACGAGAAAAGTTTCTTCTACGAGTAATTCATTTAAGTGTTGTAAACAATGAATAAAACACAACAAAGAAACGTAGAATAACACTCTAAGTGTTTCATGTCCGAGTACTTAATTTATGAGTGATTCTAATTAGAGTACTTCATTTATGGATGGTAACGATGAAAGAAAACATCAGAAAGTAGTGGGAGCAAGGTAACAATCGAAGAAATTCGAGACCCACTACCTGATGCTTCGGGTCAAACTGAAGCTGAACACGTTCCAAGCGGGGCTGAGGAACAAGTTCAGCAGGTACCAAATGTTAGAAGATCGGGGAGAGTGGTCCGACTACCTGAGAGGTATTTGGGATTCCACGAGATATTACATGTTGATGATATCGAACCCTTGACCTACAATGATGCAATGTCAAGAGATGACTCCGATAAATGGCTGGGAGCCATGAAATCCGAATTGCAATCCATGGAAGATAACCATGTGTGGGACCTGGTTGATCTGCCTGATGGGGTAAAACCTGTCAAGAACAAATGGGTCTTTAAGAGAAAGACCGACATGGATGGCAACTTGACTGTGTATAAAGCACGGTTGGTAGCGAAAGGTTTCACACAAATCGAGGGGATCGATTATGATGAGACTTTCTCACCTGTTGCCAAATTTCAATCAATTCGGATCCTTCTAGCTATTGCTGCATTTCATGACTATGAGATATGGCAGATGGATGTCAAAACCGCATTCTTGAACGGGGTTCTTGATGAGGACGTGTACATGGTACAGCCCGACGGTTTTGCCGATCCAAGACAGGCTGAGAAGGTGTGCAAGCTTAAGAAGTCCATTTATGGACTTAAGCAAGCATCTCGGAGTTGGAACATAAGGTTTGATGATGAGATCAAGAAATTGGACTTCGTCAGAAATCCAAAAGAACCTTGTGTTTACAAGAAATTGAGTGGGAGCACTATTGTATTTCTGGTGTTGTATGTGGATGACATTCTGCTAATAGGAAATGATGTTCCTATGCTTGAGTCTGTTAAATCATCGTTGAGCAGGGTGTTCTCGATGAAAGACCTGGGTGAGGCTACCTATATTCTAGGTATCCAGATCTATCGAGATAGATCGAAGAGACTCATAGGTTTGAGTCAAAGTACATACATAGGGAAAGTGTTGGAGAGGTTCAACATGCAAGATTCCAAGAGAGGATTCTTACCTATGTCGCATGGCATATCTCTTAGCGAATCTCAGTGTCCGAAAACACGTGAGCAAAGAGATAGAATGAGTGGGATTCCGTATGCTTCGGCCATAGGATCCATCATGTATGCCATGTTATGTACTCGCCCAGATGTGTCGTATGCATTGAGCATGACTAGCAGATTTCAGAAAGATCCCGGGGAGGATCATTGGACAGCTGTTAAGAATATCCTTAAGTACTTGAGAAGAACTAAGGATCTGATCTTAGTCTATGGTGGTGAGGAGCATCTCGCAGTTACAGGGTACTGTGATGCTAGCTTCCAGACCGACCGTGATGACTCGAGGTCACAGACAGGGTATATTTACTCACTTAATGGTGGAGCTATCTGTTGGAAGAGTTCCAAGCAGAGCAGCACTGCTGATTCCACCGTTGAGGCTGAGTATATGGCTGCTTGCGAGGCAGGCAAAATGGGAGTGTGGATAAGAGAGTTCATTGATGAACTTGGTGTGGTTCCCAGCATTGTAGAGCCGGTGGAGCTCTATTGCGATAACACGGGAGCAATTGCTAACGCAAAGGATCATAGGTCCAGCAAGAGGACTATGCACATCAAGCGCAAGTATCACTTGATTCGTGAGCTTGTTGAACAGGGAGACATAAAAATGTGTAAAGTAGGCACGGACAGTAACACAGCTGATCCACTAACAAAACCACTTCCCTTAGTCAAACATGAGAGGCATGTTCGAGCTATGGGAATACGGGTCATGAGAGATTGGCTTCTATGACTGTAAGGGATAGAGTTTGGATATGGGATATCTGATTGGCTCTAGTCCAAGTGGGAGATTGTTGGAATAATGGCCTAGAGGACCAATTATTGTACTCTTGTTTTGTCATATGCATTGGATATTTTATCTTGTTCCTTGAGTTATAAATGTATTACTAGATCATTTGTGTTGATAACTTGGAATTGTGAAACTCTTTTAAGTTTTATAACTCTAAATATGTCCCTAGCTAAATCATCAGCAAGGAACACTGCTTGAATATATAAGCTAGTGTGTGGATTGATATGTGATCATGTTTCACAGATCATTGATACGGGGTATCTAATCAATCACACGAATATATGTATGGGATACATGATATTGGACATGACCCGCGTTGACTTGCTATAGGATTTGTGTAAGTCATTAGCATGTCACAAATAATATTGATTCTTTTCATTGAGATAGTTTATAGTCTTGAATAATTTGTGTATATTTGTGCAATTATCAAACGCACTTTTAACCGAGTGTTATAAAGATAGTTTGTCAATATACATAGATTATGTCAAGAGCTGTAAGATTATCACAATGATCATTTGTCCCTTTTACTTCTTGTAAAAGCAATGATATCCCTGGGCCCCTTGATGCAATGGTAATTATCATGCGCACATTTGTGATTATGGGATAATACAAATGGATGATTATGCATTGGAGATCAAGAAAGTGATTTAATTGTCAAGAATGACTTAAACCTAGTCTTGACATTGAACATTGGTTATCATGTGACAAAGGAATTAATATAAAAAGATATAAGGGATCATAATGTCTGTGTTTGATCAGATGTTCATAATGCATTGCTAGATGCCAATTATGAACTTGTGAATATTTATTTATTTACTGCTGATCAAGACATGGATCCTACAGGGTCACACCTTAAGATAGGACTGAAGCATGGAATAAATTAATTATGTGGGACATAATTAAATGGATTTGAATAAGGGTTTGGTTTTGGATCAGAAACAATCAAAATCTGCATTTATGCAGGTTGCCTGCGGGCCGCATGAGGGTCCTGCTGGCCGCAGGGCACTACCAACGGGGCGCAGGAGGGTCCAGCGGGCCGCTGGGCTGAGAGTGCTTGATTATGTCGGTTTAACTGGACGCAGGCTGTCCCTACGGACCGCAGGAGGGCCCTGCGGACCGCAGGAAGCAAGTCGGTTCAGGTTAAGTCGGTTTCTGACCTTCTGCTATAAATAGAAGGGACCAGGTTGAGGTTTATTTTTTTTTCCAGAGATTAGACAGAGATCTAAGACGGTTATTCCCTGGTTAACATCCAAAAAAAACCTAACCCTAGATTCATCTCCTCTCTCTCTCATGTGTTGAGAACCCTAAAGAGAGAGAAAACCCTTCCATTGACGATCTAGCAGTCGTGCTTCGTCTTGTCGGGGTGCGCTCCTTGTAGAGGCTTCACGCTTGGGGAGCTTGCGATCTCTTGCTGTCGGTTGGAGAAAGAGGATCGCGACTACACATCATAAAGGTCGAATCTTTATTGTTCTTTTATGATGATCTTGTGTTTTAAATTGATCTATGCAATTGATCCTTGGGCAAACATGGGTTTTGTGTAAGAAATTTTAAAATTCCGCATCTTTACACATGGCAAAACCCTAACAGTGGTATCAGAGCATAGGATTTGCATTTAAGATCTGTTTAGAACTGTTTTATAGATGGGATCTATAAGGAATTGAGTCTTTCGGTCTTTTGAGATCCTAAGAGTTGAATTCTAGATTACTTTGATAAGTTTGAATAAATTAATGGGATTATTTTATTTAGAATGACTTGTTTAAGTATTTCTGGTAGTTAAATACGATTCTAGGGTTAGAATTGGGTATTTAATCTTTTCTGTTTGGGAAACGGAGAAGAAACCAGAAAACCGACTCTGCCTGCGGGCCGCAGGGACCACCTGCGGGTCGCAGGGGCTGCCTGCGGACCGCAGGGTCCTCCAGCGGACCGCAGGGCAGTTATTTTTCCATCTGTTTGGGAAACAGAGGATACCATGGTTGCCTGCGGACCGCAGGGTCCTCCAGCGGACCGCAGGGAAGTTATTTTTGGCCTCTGGTTGGGAACGAGAGTACATAGTAATGTTATTTTTAGAAAAATCATTGTTTTGGGAAAACACAAGGGTTATATGCATAGATTGCATGTGATTACATGAAAGGTGTGCCATTTGTGTGATATGGCGCACCATACTAACTCTATTTTGCAGGGAATTGAGTAGTATGGCAAATGATCAATGCCTTGTGTGTTGTAATTGATTGATATGATTGATGTGTGTAAGCGGCCTAAGGTGCCCCATGATAATTAATCTATTTCATTAATTAATGGCAAATGTTAAAAGCCAATATTTGTGATTTGGGGCTTGCATGCCTATTAGGATAGTCTATGTATTTTATTTATTTCTGAGAGAGTAAGGATTTAAATTTACACATAGATAGGATCCTAGATAGGTGGAGCTTTTACCATGGTGTGCAAGGGCGCTTCAAGACATATCAAGATGCCATACTACTCAATGCTTGATTGATTGCATGGGATGTAATTGATCCCCTGCTTGTTATTGTTTATTTTTATGTTGAGTCCGTAGTTGTGAGTCTTAAAAGTATGGGTGTATGCTTAACCAGACTTGAACCAACTGAACATATTAATAAACAACCGTCCCCTTAAAAACTAGAGCGTAACGCACTTCCTACTCTATCCCTTTCGAACCATTGGCATTAGGTTGATGTGTTCCTACTCAGTAGGCATCTCCTTTTATCCTTTGGGAGTTGGGGTCGTGCGGGGCACATAGAGTGAGGTTTGTCTAGTAGGGTTGTCATGCCGCCGCTGAGCCCTAATGCGTAGTGTCAATTCATACGAGGTATGCTTCTGACACACCGAGAGTCATGTTGCGGGGCACATGATTAGACTGGGAGTCTTACCTAAATAAACCCTTTTCAAGTTTCACGCCGACGCTGGCTTGATTTGGTAAAATATGGATCTCGGCCCTGCTGTACAAGGGACATCACACATGATTGTACAGTAGGTGTGTTCATCTTAAAGTTTGTGAACACTAAAACATATGACAAAGACTAAATCTTTATTTTTTATGTCTTGTAGATAATGGCTTCTAAAACACACTCCTACCCACTTTCATCTGTCCTGGAACAAAACAAATTGGACGGTACTAATTTCAACGATTGGTATCGTAATCTGAAAATTGTCCTAAAACACCAAAAGAAAGAGCATGTTCTGTATGCTCCTTTACCTGACCCACCTGCTGCTAACGCTTCACGCGCTGAAAAGAATGAATATGATCAACTTAGAGATGACTCGAATGAAGTGAGCTGTCTCATGCTCGTGTCCATGACACCCGACCTGCAGCGTCGGTTGGAAGATTGGACAGCTTATGAGATGATACAAGAGCTCAAGGGCATGTATCAAGAGCCAGCCCGTGTTGAGAAACATCGTGTGGCAATGGAGCTCTTTGAGTGCAGGATGGCTGAGGGGGCCTCAGTTCGTCCACATGTCCAAAAGATGATCAGTCTGGTAGAGCAGCTTGGGAAGCTGAACTACAAGATAGACCTAGAGATGGCCACAGACATGATCCTTCATTCTCTGCCTCCCAGCTATAGTATGTTCAAGATGAACTACAACATGGCGGGAGAACTAAAGCCGTTGAATGAGTTGCACTCCATGCTCTCCACGGCTGAGTCGTCCATTAGGAAGGCTCCTGAGGTCATGGCGGTGAACAAAGCTGGCAAGAAGGTTGGTAAGAAGGGCAAGAAGAAAAAGAAGGCTAAGACCGGAGGCAAAGGGAGCGCTCAAGCTGGGAGCAAGAGCACACCTAAGCCAGTGAAGCTTTCCACACCTACCGCGGACACGGTTTGCTTCCACTGTAATGGCAAGGGTCATTTCAAGCGGGAGTGTCCGAAGTTCCTTGAGGAACAGAAGACTGCCAGGGTGGCATCTTCAGGTATTAATGTTGTTGAAATAAACTTTGCTATTTCCTCTTCTAGTTCCTGGATCGTGGATTCAGGAGCAGGCGCTCATATTTGTTCAAATATGCAGGTGCTCAAAAGAATTAGGAGACTTGCAAAGGGTGAAATGCAACTCAAGTTTGGCAATGGCGCGCTTGTTGCGGCTGTAGCTGTAGGAGACTTGGAGTTGATTTTACCATCTGGGCTAATAATAGAACTTTTTAGTGTTTATTATGTTCCTTGTGCTAGCAAAAACATTATATCTGTGTCTTGTTTAGATTCTCATGGTTTTGAGTTTGCTTTTAAGAACAGATGTTGCACCATTAGTAGTAATGGTTTATATTATGCTAGCGCTTCCTTTGTGAATGGTTTGTATGTGATAGACCAAGGAACGCCCATCAACAACATAAATACTAAACGACTCAAAATAAGTGATAATAACTCATGTTTTTTGTGGCATTGTCGCTTGGGTCATATAAACGAGAAACGCATCAAGAAGCTCCAAGATGATGGACTTCTAGGTCAATTTGACTGGGAGTCAATGGACCGATGCGAGTCATGTTTACTTGGGAAGATGACCAAAGCACCTTTCAATAAGTACAATGAAAGGGCCACTGAACTCTTAGCACTTGTTCATACTGATGTATGTGGTCCTTTTGGGACTAGTGCAAGAGGCGGGTATTCGTACTTCATTACATTTACTGATGATTACAGTAGATATGGCTATGTCTTTCTGATGAGACATAAGTCGGAATCCTTGGAGAAATTTAAGGAGTTCCAAAGTGAAGTCGAAAATCAACTTGAGAAGAAGATTAAAGCACTACGATCGGATCGTGGTGGCGAATACCTGAGCAATGAGTTTAAAGATCACCTTAAGCAGTGTGGGATCATTCCACAGTTGACTCCACCTGGAACACCACAATGGAATGGTGTGTCCGAGCGGAGGAACCGTACATTGTTAGACATGGTACGGTCCATGATGAGTCGTGCGGAACTACCTTTGTCCTTTTGGGGGTATGCTCTAGAAACTGCTGCTTTTACCCTTAACAGGGTACCCACCAAAACAGTAGACAAGACTCCATATGAGATGTGGACAGGGAGGGTCCCTAACTTGTCGTTTCTCAAGATTTGGGGTTGCGAGGTCTTTGTTAAGCGATTAACATCTGACAAGCTTGATCCTAAATCTGATAAATGCTTCTTTATAGGTTACCCAAGGGAAACCAAGGGTTATCACTTCTATCATAAGTCGGACAACAAAGTATTTGTTGCACGACATGGTACTTTCTTGGAGGAAGAGTTCCTTTCCAAAGAAAGTAGTGGGAGCAAGGTAACACTCGAAGAAATTCGAGACCCACTACCTGATGCTTCGGGTCAAACTGAAGCTGAACACGTTCCAAGCGGGGCTGAGGAACAAGTTCAGCAGGTACCAAATGTTAGAAGATCGGGGAGAGTGGTCCGACTACCTGAGAGGTATTTGGGATTCCACGAGATATTACATGTTGATGATATCGAACCCTTGACCTACAATGATGCAATGTCAAGAGATGACTCCGATAAATGGCTGGGAGCCATGAAATCCGAATTGCAATCCATGGAAGATAACCATGTGTGGGACCTGGTTGATCTGCCTGATGGGGTAAAACCTGTCAAGAACAAATGGGTCTTTAAGAGAAAGACCGACATGGATGGCAACTTGACTGTGTATAAAGCACGGTTGGTAGCGAAAGGTTTCACACAAATCGAGGGGATCGATTATGATGAGACTTTCTCACCTGTTGCCAAATTTCAATCAATTCGGATCCTTCTAGCTATTGCTGCATTTCATGACTATGAGATATGGCAGATGGATGTCAAAACCGCATTCTTGAACGGGGTTCTTGATGAGGACGTGTACATGGTACAGCCCGACGGTTTTGCCGATCCAAGACAGGCTGAGAAGGTGTGCAAGCTTAAGAAGTCCATTTATGGACTTAAGCAAGCATCTCGGAGTTGGAACATAAGGTTTGATGATGAGATCAAGAAATTGGACTTCGTCAGAAATCCAAAAGAACCTTGTGTTTACAAGAAATTGAGTGGGAGCACTATTGTATTTCTGGTGTTGTATGTGGATGACATTCTGCTAATAGGAAATGATGTTCCTATGCTTGAGTCTGTTAAATCATCGTTGAGCAGGGTGTTCTCGATGAAAGACCTGGGTGAGGCTACCTATATTCTAGGTATCCAGATCTATCGAGATAGATCGAAGAGACTCATAGGTTTGAGTCAAAGTACATACATAGGGAAAGTGTTGGAGAGGTTCAACATGCAAGATTCCAAGAGAGGATTCTTACCTATGTCGCATGGCATATCTCTTAGCGAATCTCAGTGTCCGAAAACACGTGAGCAAAGAGATAGAATGAGTGGGATTCCGTATGCTTCGGCCATAGGATCCATCATGTATGCCATGTTATGTACTCGCCCAGATGTGTCGTATGCATTGAGCATGACTAGCAGATTTCAGAAAGATCCCGGGGAGGATCATTGGACAGCTGTTAAGAATATCCTTAAGTACTTGAGAAGAACTAAGGATCTGATCTTAGTCTATGGTGGTGAGGAGCATCTCGCAGTTACAGGGTACTGTGATGCTAGCTTCCAGACCGACCGTGATGACTCGAGGTCACAGACAGGGTATATTTACTCACTTAATGGTGGAGCTATCTGTTGGAAGAGTTCCAAGCAGAGCAGCACTGCTGATTCCACCGTTGAGGCTGAGTATATGGCTGCTTGCGAGGCAGGCAAAATGGGAGTGTGGATAAGAGAGTTCATTGATGAACTTGGTGTGGTTCCCAGCATTGTAGAGCCGGTGGAGCTCTATTGCGATAACACGGGAGCAATTGCTAACGCAAAGGATCATAGGTCCAGCAAGAGGACTATGCACATCAAGCGCAAGTATCACTTGATTCGTGAGCTTGTTGAACAGGGAGACATAAAAATGTGTAAAGTAGGCACGGACAGTAACACAGCTGATCCACTAACAAAACCACTTCCCTTAGTCAAACATGAGAGGCATGTTCGAGCTATGGGAATACGGGTCATGAGAGATTGGCTTCTATGACTGTAAGGGATAGAGTTTGGATATGGGATATCTGATTGGCTCTAGTCCAAGTGGGAGATTGTTGGAATAATGGCCTAGAGGACCAATTATTGTACTCTTGTTTTGTCATATGCATTGGATATTTTATCTTGTTCCTTGAGTTATAAATGTATTACTAGATCATTTGTGTTGATAACTTGGAATTGTGAAACTCTTTTAAGTTTTATAACTCTAAATATGTCCCTAGCTAAATCATCAGCAAGGAACACTGCTTGAATATATAAGCTAGTGTGTGGATTGATATGTGATCATGTTTCACAGATCATTGATACGGGGTATCTAATCAATCACACGAATATATGTATGGGATACATGATATTGGACATGACCCGCGTTGACTTGCTATAGGATTTGTGTAAGTCATTAGCATGTCACAAATAATATTGATTCTTTTCATTGAGATAGTTTATAGTCTTGAATAATTTGTGTATATTTGTGCAATTATCAAACGCACTTTTAACCGAGTGTTATAAAGATAGTTTGTCAATATACATAGATTATGTCAAGAGCTGTAAGATTATCACAATGATCATTTGTCCCTTTTACTTCTTGTAAAAGCAATGATATCCCTGGGCCCCTTGATGCAATGGTAATTATCATGCGCACATTTGTGATTATGGGATAATACAAATGGATGATTATGCATTGGAGATCAAGAAAGTGATTTAATTGTCAAGAATGACTTAAACCTAGTCTTGACATTGAACATTGGTTATCATGTGACAAAGGAATTAATATAAAAAGATATAAGGGATCATAATGTCTGTGTTTGATCAGATGTTCATAATGCATTGCTAGATGCCAATTATGAACTTGTGAATATTTATTTATTTACTGCTGATCAAGACATGGATCCTACAGGGTCACACCTTAAGATAGGACTGAAGCATGGAATAAATTAATTATGTGGGACATAATTAAATGGATTTGAATAAGGGTTTGGTTTTGGATCAGAAACAATCAAAATCTGCATTTATGCAGGTTGCCTGCGGGCCGCATGAGGGTCCTGCTGGCCGCAGGGCACTACCAACGGGGCGCAGGAGGGTCCAGCGGGCCGCTGGGCTGAGAGTGCTTGATTATGTCGGTTTAACTGGACGCAGGCTGTCCCTACGGACCGCAGGAGGGCCCTGCGGACCGCAGGAAGCAAGTCGGTTCAGGTTAAGTCGGTTTCTGACCTTCTGCTATAAATAGAAGGGACCAGGTTGAGGTTTATTTTTTTTCCAGAGATTAGACAGAGATCTAAGACGGTTATTCCCTGGTTAACATCCAAAAAAAACCTAACCCTAGATTCATCTCCTCTCTCTCTCATGTGTTGAGAACCCTAAAGAGAGAGAAAACCCTTCCATTGACGATCTAGCAGTCGTGCTTCGTCTTGTCGGGGTGCGCTCCTTGTAGAGGCTTCACGCTTGGGGAGCTTGCGATCTCTTGCTGTCGGTTGGAGAAAGAGGATCGCGACTACACATCATAAAGGTCGAATCTTTATTGTTCTTTTATGATGATCTTGTGTTTTAAATTGATCTATGCAATTGATCCTTGGGCAAACATGGGTTTTGTGTAAGAAATTTTAAAATTCCGCATCTTTACACATGGCAAAACCCTAACAAAAGCATCATATTCTACTATGAGAAAAGTTGCTGATCAGAGTAATTTATTTATGAGTGGTAAACTTTCAATAAAACTTCACAAAACATCATATCTTACTACGAGAAGAGTTTCTTCTCCGTTTAAGTGTTGTAACTATAAATAAAACACCACAAAGAAGCATCTATTACCACTCTAAGTGATTCTTTATGGGTGGTAAACATTAGTGATTCTGATCAGAGAGTACTTAATTTATTGGTGGTATCCAATAAAGAAAACATCACAAAGCATCTTATCCTACTACAAGAATGTTTCTTACCTGAGTATGTGAATGGTGATCTCTCAAGAAAACTCCACAAAGCATCATATCTTACTACGAGAAAAGTTTCTTCTACGAGTAATTCATTTAAGTGTTGTAAACAATGAATAAAACACAACAAAGAAACGTAGAATAACACTCTAAGTGTTTCATGTCCGAGTACTTAATTTATGAGTGATTCTAATTAGAGTACTTCATTTATGGATGGTAACGATGAAAGAAAACATCAGAAAGCATCAATTGTTACTACGAGAGGTGTTTCTTATGTGAGTACTTCATTTACGGGTGGTAAACACTACGAAAACTTCACAAAGCATCATATCTTACTACGAGAAGAGTTTCTTCTATAAGTAGTACATTTAAGTGTTGTATACAATGAATAAAACACAACGAAGAAGCGTAGATTACCACTCTAAGTGTTTCATGTCCGAGTACTTAATTTAGGAGTGATTCTCATTAGAGTACTTCATTTATGGATGGTAAAGATGAAAGAAAACATCACAAAGCATCTAATGCTATTACCAGAAGTGTTTCTAATGTGAGTACTTCATTTGTGGGTGGTAAACATTATGATAACCTCACAAAGCATCATCTCTTACTATGAGAAGAGTTTCTTCTACAAGTACTACAATTAAGTGTGTAAAGAATGAATAAAACACAGCGAACAAGTGAAGATTACCACTCTAAGTGTTTCATGTCCGAGTACTTAATTTATGAGTGATTCTGATTAGAGTACTTCATTTATGGATGGTAACGAAGAAAGAAAACATCACAAAGCATCCAATGCTACTACCAAATGTGTTTCTTATGTGAGTACTTCATTTACGGGTGGTAAACATTAAGAAAACATCACAAAGCATCATATCTTACTAGGGAAGAGTTTCTTCTACAAGTTCTCAATTTAAGGGTTGTAAACAATGAATAAATCGCAATGAAGAAGCGTATATTACCACTCTAAGTGTTTCATGTCCGAGTACTTAATTTATGAGTGATTCTGATTAGAGTACTTCATTTATGGATGGTAACGAAGAAAGAAAACATCACAAAGCATCCAATGCTACTACCAGATGTGTTTCATATCCGAGTACTTAATTTATGAGTGATTCTCATTATAGTACATCATTTATGGATGGTAACGAAGAAAGAAAACATCACAAAGCATCCAATGCTACTACCAGATGTGTTTCTTATGTGAGTACTTCATTTACGGGTGGTAAACATTAAGAAAACATCACAAAATATCATATCTTACTAGGGAAGAGTTTCTTCTACAAGTTCTCAATTTAAGGGTTGTAAACAATGAATAAATCGCAATGAAGAAGCGTATATTACCACTCTAAGTGTTTCATGTCCGAGTACTTAATTTATGAGTGATTCTGATTAGAGTACTTCATTTATGGATGGTAACGAAGAAAGAAAACATCACAAAGCATCCAATGCTACTACCAGATGTGTTTCTTATGTGAGTACTTCATTTACGGGTGGTAAACATTAAGAAAACATCACAAAGCATCATATCTTACTAGGGAAGAGTTTCTTCTACAAGTTCTCAATTTAAGGGTTGTAAACAATGAATAAATCGCAATGAAGAAGCGTATATTACCACTCTAAGTGTTTCATGTCCGAGTACTTAATTTATGAGTGATTCTGATTAGAGTACTTCATTTATGGATGGTAACGATGAAAGAAAACATCACAAAGCATCCAATGCTACTACCAGAAGTGTTTCTTATGTGAGTACTTCATTTAACGGTTGGTAAACATTAAGAAAACATCACAAAGCATCTAATGCTATTACCAGAAGTGTTTCTTTTGTGAGTACTTCATTTATGGGTGGAAAACATTAGGAAAACATCACAAAGCATCATCTCTTACTAAGAGAAGAGTTTCTTCTACAAGTACTACAATTAATTGTAGAAAGAATGAATAAACGCAGCGAACAAGCGTTGATTACAACTCTAAGTGTTTCATATCCGAGTACTTAATTTATGAGTGATTCTGATTAGAGTACTTCATTTATGGATGGTAACGAAGAAAGAAAACATCACAAAGCATCCAATGCTACTACCAGATGTGTTTCATATCCGAGTACTTAATTTATGAGTGATTCTCATTATAGTACATCATTTATGGATAGTAACGATGAAAGAAGACATCACAAAGCATCTAATGTTATTACCAGAAGTGTTTCGTATGCGAGTACATCATTTATGAATGGTAAACATTACGAAATCATCACAAAGCATCATATTTTACGACGAGAAAAGTTTCTTCTACAAGTACTACATTTATGTGCTGTAAACAATGAATAAAACACAACGAAGAAGTGTAGATAAGCACTCTAAGTGCTTCGTGTCTGAGTACTTAATTTATGAGTGATTCTGATTAGAGTACTTCATTTATGGATGGTAACGAAGAAAGAAAACATCACAAAGCATCCAATGCTACTACCAGATGTGTTTCTTATGTGAGTACTTCATTTACGGGTGGTAAACATTAAGAAAACATCACAAAGCATCATATCTTACTAGGGAAGAGTTTCTTCTACAAGTTCTCAATTTAAGGGTTGTAAACAATGAATAAATCGCAATGAAGAAGCGTATATTACCACTCTAAGTGTTTCATGTCCGAGTACTTAATTTATGAGTGATTCTGATTAGAGTACTTCATTTATGGATGGTAACGATGAAAGAAAACATCACAAAGCATCCAATGCTACTACCAGAAGTGTTTCTTATGTGAGTACTTCATTTAACGGTTGGTAAACATTAAGAAAACATCACAAAGCATCTAATGCTATTACCAGAAGTGTTTCTTTTGTGAGTACTTCATTTATGGGTGGAAAACATTAGGAAAACATCACAAAGCATCATCTCTTACTAAGAGAAGAGTTTCTTCTACAAGTACTACAATTAATTGTAGAAAGAATGAATAAACGCAGCGAACAAGCGTTGATTACAACTCTAAGTGATTCATATCCGAGTACTTAATTTATGAGTGAATCTCATTAGAGTACATCATTTATGGATAGTAACGATGAAAGAAGACATCACAAAGCATCTAATGTTATTACCAGAAGTGTTTCGTATGCGAGTACATCATTTATGAATGGTAAACATTACGAAATCATCACAAAGCATCATATTTTACGACGAGAAAAGTTTCTTCTACAAGTACTACATTTATGTGCTGTAAACAATGAATAAAACACAACGAAGAAGTGTAGATAAGCACTCTAAGTGCTTCGTGTCTGAGTACTTAATTTATGAGTGATTCTGATTAGAGTACTTCATTTATTGATGGTGACGATGAAAGAAAACATCACAAAGCATCTAATGTTACTACCAGATGTGTTTCTTATGTGAGTACTTCATTTACGGGTGGTAAACATTAAGAAAACATCACAAAGCATCATATCTTACTAGGGAAGAGTTTCTTCTACAAGTTCTCAATTTAAGGGTTGTAAACAATGAATAAATCGCAATGAAGAAGCGTATATTACCACTCTAAGTGTTTCATGTCCGAGTACTTAATTTATGAGTGATTCTGATTAGAGTACTTCATTTATGGATGGTAACGATGAAAGAAAACATCACAAAGCATCCAATGCTACTACCAGAAGTGTTTCTTATGTGAGTACTTCATTTAACGGTTGGTAAACATTAAGAAAACATCACAAAGCATCTAATGCTATTACCAGAAGTGTTTCTTTTGTGAGTACTTCATTTATGGGTGGAAAACATTAGGAAAACATCACAAAGCATCATCTCTTACTAAGAGAAGAGTTTCTTCTACAAGTACTACAATTAATTGTAGAAAGAATGAATAAACGCAGCGAACAAGCGTTGATTACAACTCTAAGTGTTTCATATCCGAGTACTTAATTTATGAGTGATTCTGATTAGAGTACTTCATTTATGGATGGTAACGAAGAAAGAAAACATCACAAAGCATCCAATGCTACTACCAGATGTGTTTCATATCCGAGTACTTAATTTATGAGTGATTCTCATTATAGTACATCATTTATGGATGGTAACGAAGAAAGAAAACATCACAAAGCATCCAATGCTACTACCAGATGTGTTTCTTATGTGAGTACTTCATTTACGGGTGGTAAACATTAAGAAAACATCACAAAATATCATATCTTACTAGGGAAGAGTTTCTTCTACAAGTTCTCAATTTAAGGGTTGTAAACAATGAATAAATCGCAATGAAGAAGCGTATATTACCACTCTAAGTGTTTCATGTCCGAGTACTTAATTTATGAGTGATTCTGATTAGAGTACTTCATTTATGGATGGTAACGAAGAAAGAAAACATCACAAAGCATCCAATGCTACTACCAGATGTGTTTCTTATGTGAGTACTTCATTTACGGGTGGTAAACATTAAGAAAACATCACAAAGCATCATATCTTACTAGGGAAGAGTTTCTTCTACAAGTTCTCAATTTAAGGGTTGTAAACAATGAATAAATCGCAATGAAGAAGCGTATATTACCACTCTAAGTGTTTCATGTCCGAGTACTTAATTTATGAGTGATTCTGATTAGAGTACTTCATTTATGGATGGTAACGATGAAAGAAAACATCACAAAGCATCCAATGCTACTACCAGAAGTGTTTCTTATGTGAGTACTTCATTTAACGGTTGGTAAACATTAAGAAAACATCACAAAGCATCTAATGCTATTACCAGAAGTGTTTCTTTTGTGAGTACTTCATTTATGGGTGGAAAACATTAGGAAAACATCACAAAGCATCATCTCTTACTAAGAGAAGAGTTTCTTCTACAAGTACTACAATTAATTGTAGAAAGAATGAATAAACGCAGCGAACAAGCGTTGATTACAACTCTAAGTGTTTCATATCCGAGTACTTAATTTATGAGTGATTCTGAATAGAGTACTTCATTTATGGATGGTAACGAAGAAAGAAAACATCACAAAGCATCCAATGCTACTACCAGATGTGTTTCATATCCGAGTACTTAATTTATGAGTGATTCTCATTATAGTACATCATTTATGGATAGTAACGATGAAAGAAGACATCACAAAGCATCTAATGTTATTACCAGAAGTGTTTCGTATGCGAGTACATCATTTATGAATGGTAAACATTACGAAATCATCACAAAGCATCATATTTTACGACGAGAAAAGTTTCTTCTACAAGTACTACATTTATGTGCTGTAAACAATGAATAAAACACAACGAAGAAGTGTAGATAAGCACTCTAAGTGCTTCGTGTCTGAGTACTTAATTTATGAGTGATTCTGATTAGAGTACTTCATTTATGGATGGTAACGAAGAAAGAAAACATCACAAAGCATCCAATGCTACTACCAGATGTGTTTCTTATGTGAGTACTTCATTTACGGGTGGTAAACATTAAGAAAACATCACAAAGCATCATATCTTACTAGGGAAGAGTTTCTTCTACAAGTTCTCAATTTAAGGGTTGTAAACAATGAATAAATCGCAATGAAGAAGCGTATATTACCACTCTAAGTGTTTCATGTCCGAGTACTTAATTTATGAGTGATTCTGATTAGAGTACTTCATTTATGGATGGTAACGATGAAAGAAAACATCACAAAGCATCCAATGCTACTACCAGAAGTGTTTCTTATGTGAGTACTTCATTTAACGGTTGGTAAACATTAAGAAAACATCAAAAAGCATCTAATGCTATTACCAGAAGTGTTTCTTTTGTGAGTACTTCATTTATGGGTGGAAAACATTAGGAAAACATCACAAAGCATCATCTCTTACTAAGAGAAGAGTTTCTTCTACAAGTACTACAATTAATTGTAGAAAGAATGAATAAACGCAGCGAACAAGCGTTGATTACAACTCTAAGTGATTCATATCCGAGTACTTAATTTATGAGTGATTCTCATTAGAGTACATCATTTATGGATAGTAACGATGAAAGAAGACATCACAAAGCATCTAATGTTATTACCAGAAGTGTTTCGTATGCGAGTACATCATTTATGAATGGTAAACATTACGAAATCATCACAAAGCATCATATTTTACGACGAGAAAAGTTTCTTCTACAAGTACTACATTTATGTGCTGTAAACAATGAATAAAACACAACGAAGAAGTGTAGATAAGCACTCTAAGTGCTTCGTGTCTGAGTACTTAATTTATGAGTGATTCTGATTAGAGTACTTCATTTATTGATGGTGACGATGAAAGAAAACATCACAAAGCATCTAATGTTACTACCAGATGTGTTTCTTATGTGAGTACTTCATTTACGGGTGGTAAACATTAAGAAAACATCACAAAGCATCATATCTTACTAGGGGAAGAGTTTCTTCTACAAGTTCTCAATTTAAGTGTTGTAAACAATGAATAAATCGCAACGAAGAAGCGTATATTACCACTCTAAGTGTTTCTTGTCCGAGTACTTAATTTATGAGTGATTTTGATTAGAGTACTTCATTTATGGATGGTAACGATGAAAGAAAACATCAGAAAGCATCTATTGCTACTACGAGAGAAGTTTCTTATGTGAGTACTTCATTTACGGGTGGTAAACATTAAGAAAACATCACAAAGCATCATATATTACTACGAGAAGAGTTTCTTCTATAAGTACTACATTTAAGTGTTGTATACAATGAATAAAACACAACGAAAAAGCGTAAATTACCACTCTAAGTGTATGTCCGAGTACATAATTTAGGAGTGATACTCATTAGAGTACTTCATTTACGGATGGTAACGACGAAAGAAAACATCAGAAAGCATCAATTGTTACTACGAGAGGTGTTTCTTATGTGAGTACTTCATTTACGGGTGGTAAACACTACGAAAACTTCACAAAGCATCATATCATACTACGAGAAGAGTTTCTTCAATAAGTACTACATTTAAGTGTTGTATACAATGAATAAAACACAACGAAGAAGCGTAGATTACCACTCTAAGTGTTTCATGTCCTAGTACTTAATTTTGGAGTGATTCTCATTAGAGTACTTCATTTATGGATGGTAACGATGAAAGAAAACATCACAAAGCATCTAATGCTATTACCAGAAGTGTTTCTTATGTGAATACTTCATTTGTGGGTGGTAAACATTATGATAACCTCACAAAGCATCATCTCTTACTACGAGAAGAGTTTCTTCTACAAGTACTACAATTAATTGTGTAAAGAATGAATAAAACACAGCGAACAAGTGAAGATTACCACTCTAAGTGTTTCATGTCCGAGTACTTAATTTATGAGTGATTCTGATTAGAGTACTTCATTTATGGATGGTAACGATGAAAGAAAGCATCACAAAGCATCCAATGCTACTACCAGATGTGTTTCTTATGTGAGTACTTCATTTACGGGTGGTAAACATTAAGAAAACATCACAAAGCATCATATCTTACTAGGGAAGAGTTTCTTCTACAAGTTCTCAATTTAAGTGTTGTAAACAATGAATAAATCGCAATTAAGAAGCGTATATTACCACTCTAAGTGTTTCACGTCCGAGTACTTAATTTATGAGTGATTCTGATTAGAGTACTTCATTTATTGATGGTGACGATGAAAGAAAACATCACAAAACATCACAAAGCATCATCTCTTACTAAGAGAAGAGTTTCTTCTACAAGTACTATATTTAAGTGTTGTAAACAATGAATAACACACAACAAAGAAGCTTATATTACAACTCTAAGTGTTTAATGTCCGAGTACTTCATATATGAGAGGTAAACATTATGAAAACACCACAAAGCATCATATTCTACTATGAGAAAAGTTGCTGATTAGAGTAATTTATTTATGAGTGGTAAACTTTCAATAAAACTTCACAAAACATCATATCTTACTACGAGAAGAGTTTCTTCTCCGTTTAAGTGTTGTAACTATAAATAAAACACCACAAAGAAGCATCTATTACCACTCTAAGTGATTCTTTATGGGTGGTAAACATTAGTGATTCTGATCAGAGAGTACTTAATTTATTGGTGGTATCCAATAAAGAAAACATCACAAAGCATCTTATCCTACTACAAGAATGTTTCTTACCTGAGTATGTGAATGGTGATCTCTCAAGAAAACTCCACAAAGCATCATATCTTACTACGAGAAAAGTTTCTTCTACGAGTAATTCATTTAAGTGTTGTAAACAATGAATAAAACACAACAAAGAAACGTAGAATAACACTCTAAGTGTTTCATGTCCGAGTACTTAATTTATGAGTGATTCTAATTAGAGTACTTCATTTATGGATGGTAACGATGAAAGAAAACATCAGAAAGCATCAATTGTTACTACGAGAGGTGTTTCTTATGTGAGTACTTCATTTACGGGTGGTAAACACTACGAAAACTTCACAAAGCATCATATCTTACTACGAGAAGAGTTTCTTCTATAAGTAGTACATTTAAGTGTTGTATACAATGAATAAAACACAACGAAGAAGCGTAGATTACCACTCTATGTGTTTCATGTCCGAGTACTTAATTTAGGAGTGATTCTCATTAGAGTACTTCATTTATGGATGGTAAAGATGAAAGAAAACATCACAAAGCATCTAATGCTATTACCAGAAGTGTTTCTAATGTGAGTACTTCATTTGTGGGTGGTAAACATTATGATAACCTCACAAAGCATCATCTCTTACTACGAGAAGAGTTTCTTCTACAAGTACTACAATTAAGTGTGTAAAGAATGAATAAAACACAGCGAACAAGTGAAGATTACCACTCTAAGTGTTTCATGTCCGAGTACTTAATTTATGAGTGATTCTGATTAGAGTACTTCATTTATGGATGGTAACGAAGAAAGAAAACATCACAAAGCATCCAATGCTACTACCAGATGTGTTTCTTATGTGAGTACTTCATTTACGGGTGGTAAACATTAAGAAAACGTCACAAAGCATCATATCTTACTAGGGAAGAGTTTCTTCTACAAGTTCTCAATTTAAGGGTTGTAAACAATGAATAAATCGCAATGAAGAAGCGTATATTACCACTCTAAGTGTTTCATGTCCGAGTACTTAATTTATGAGTGATTCTGATTAGAGTACTTCATTTATGGATGGTAACGATGAAAGAAAACATCACAAAGCATCCAATGCTACTACCAGAAGTGTTTCTTATGTGAGTACTTCATTTAACGGTTGGTAAACATTAAGAAAACATCACAAAGCATCTAATGCTATTACCAGAAGTGTTTCTTTTGTGAGTACTTCATTTATGGGTGGAAAACATTAGGAAAACATCACAAAGCATCATCTCTTACTAAGAGAAGAGTTTCTTCTACAAGTACTACAATTAATTGTAGAAAGAATGAATAAACGCAGCGAACAAGCGTTGATTACAACTCTAAGTGATTCATATCCGAGTACTTAATTTATGAGTGATTCTCATTAGAGTACTTTATTTATGGATGGTAACGAAGAAAGAAAACATCACAAAGCATCCAATGCTACTACCAGATGTGTTTCTTATGTGAGTACTTCATTTACGGGTGGTAAACATTAAGAAAACATCACAAAGCATCATATCTTACTAGGGAAGAGTTTCTTCTACAAGTTCTCAATTTAAGGGTTGTAAACAATGAATAAATCGCAATGAAGAAGCGTATATTACCACTCTAAGTGTTTCATGTCCGAGTACTTAATTTATGAGTGATTCTGATTAGAGTACTTCATTTATGGATGGTAACGATGAAAGAAAACATCACAAAGCATCCAATGCTACTACCAGAAGCGTTTCTTATGTGAGTACTTCATTTAACGGTTGGTAAACATTAAGAAAACATCACAAAGCATCTAATGCTATTACCAGAAGAGTTTCTTTTGTGAGTACTTCATTTATGGGTGGAAAACATTAGGAAAACATCACAAAGCATCATCTCTTACTAAGAGAAGAGTTTCTTCTACAAGTACTACAATTAATTGTAGAAAGAATGAATAAACGCAGCGAACAAGCGTTGATTACAACTCTAAGTGATTCATATCCGAGTACTTAATTTATGAGTGATTCTGATTAGAGTACTTTATTTATGGATGGTAACGAAGAAAGAAAACATCACAAAGCATCCAATGCTACTACCAGATGTGTTTCTTATGTGAGTACTTCATTTACGGGTGGTAAACATTAAGAAAACATCACAAAGCATCATATCTTACTAGGGAAGAGTTTCTTCTACAAGTTCTCAATTTAAGTGTTGTAAACAATGAATAAATCGCAATGAAGAAGCGTATATTACCACTCTAAGTGTTTCATGTCCGAGTACTTAATTTATGAGTGATTATGATTAGAGTACTTCATTTATGGATGGTAACGATGAAAGAAAACATCACAAAGCATCCAATGCTACTACCAGAAGTGTTTCTTATGTGAGTACTTCATTTAACGGTTGGTAAACATTAAGAAAACATCACAAAGCATCTAATGCTATTACCAGAAGTGTTTCTTTTGTGTGTACTTCATTTATGGGTGGAAAACATTAGGAAAACATCACAAAGCATCATCTCTTACTAAGAGAAGAGTTTCTTCTACAAGTACTACAATTAATTGTAGAAAGAATGAATAAACGCAGCGAACAAGCGTTGATTACAACTCTAAGTGTTTCATATCCGAGTACTTAATTTATGAGTGATTCTGATTAGAGTACTTCATTTATGGATGGTAACGAAGAAAGAAAACATCACAAAGCATCCAATGCTACTACCAGAAGTGTTTCTTATGTGAGTACTTCATTTAACGGTTGGTAAACATTAAGAAAACATCACAAAGCATCTAATGCTATTACCAGAAGTGTTTCTTTTGTGAGTACTTCATTTATGGGTGGAAAACATTAGGAAAACATCACAAAGCATCATCTCTTACTAAGAGAAGAGTTTCTTCTACAAGTACTACAATTAATTGTAGAAAGAATGAATAAACGCAGCGAACAAGCGTTGATTACAACTCTAAGTGATTCATATCCGAGTACTTAATTTATGAGTGATTCTCATTAGAGTACATCATTTATGGATAGTAACGATGAAAGAAGACATTACAAAGCATCTAATGTTATTACCAGAAGTGTTTCGTATGCGAGTACATCATTTATGAATGGTAAACATTACGAAATCATCACAAAGCATCATATTTTACGACGAGAAGAGTTTCTTCTACAAGTACTACATTTATGTGCTGTAAACAATGAATAAAACACAACGAAGAAGTGTAGATAAGCACTCTAAGTGCTTCGTGTCTGAGTACTTAATTTATGAGTGATTCTGATTAGAGTACTTCATTTATTGATGGTGACGATGAAAGAAAACATCACAAAGCATCTAATGTTACTACCAGATGTGTTTCTTATGTGAGTACTTCATTTACGGGTGGTAAACATTAAGAAAACATCACAAAGCATCATATCTTACTAGGGGAAGAGTTTCTTCTACAAGTTCTCAATTTAAGTGTTGTAAACAATGAATAAATCGCAACGAAGAAGCGTATATTACCACTCTAAGTGTTTCTTGTCCGAGTACTTAATTTATGAGTGATTTTGATTAGAGTACTTCATTTATGGATGGTAACGATGAAAGAAAACATCAGAAAGCATCTATTGCTACTACGAGAGAAGTTTCTTATGTGAGTACTTCATTTACGGGTGGTAAACATTAAGAAAACATCACAAAGCATCATATATTACTACGAGAAGAGTTTCTTCTATAAGTACTACATTTAAGTGTTGTATACAATGAATAAAACACAACGAAAAAGCGTAAATTACCACTCTAAGTGTATGTCCGAGTACATAATTTAGGAGTGATACTCATTAGAGTACTTCATTTACGGATGGTAACGACGAAAGAAAACATCAGAAAGCATCTATTGCTACTACGAGAGGTGTTTCTTATGTGAGTACTTCATTTACGGGTGGTAAACACTACGAAAACTTCACAAAGCATCATATCATACTACGAGAAGAGTTTCTTCAATAAGTACTACATTTAAGTGTTGTATACAATGAATAAAACACAACGAAGAAGCGTAGATTACCACTCTAAGTGTTTCATGTCCGAGTACTTAATTTTGGAGTGATTCTCATTAGAGTACTTCATTTATGGATGGTAACGATGAAAGAAAACATCACAAAGCATCTAATGCTATTACCAGAAGTGTTTCGTATGCGAGTACTTCATTTATGAATGGTAAACATTACGAAAACATCACAAAGCATCATATCTTACGACGAGAAAAGTTTCTTCTACAAGTACTACATTTATGTGCTGTAAACAATGAATAAAACACAACGAAGAAGTGTAGATAAGCACTCTAAGTGCTTCGTGTCTGAGTACTTAATTTATGAGTGATTCTGATTAGAGTACTTCATTTATGGATGGTAACGATGAAAGAAAACATCACAAAGCATCCAATGCTACTACCAGAAGTGTTTCTTATGTGAGTACTTCATTTAACGGTTGGTAAACATTAAGAAAACATCACAAAGCATCATATCTTACTACGAGAAGTGTTTCTTATGTGAGTACTTCATTTATGGGTGGTAAACATTAGGAAAACATCACAAAGCATCATCTCTTACTAAGAGAAGAGTTTCTTCTACAAGTACTTCATTTAAGTGTTGTAAACAATGAATAACACACAACAAAGAAGCTTATATTACAACTCTAAGTGTTTAATGTCCGAGTACTTCATATATGAGAGGTAAACATTATGAAAACACCACAAAGCATCATATTCTACTATGAGAAAAGTTGCTGATCAAAGTAATTTATTTATGAGTGGTAAACTTTCAATAAAACTTCACAAAACATCATATCTTACTACGAGAAGAGTTTCTTCTCCGTTTAAGTGCTGTAACTATAAATAAAACACCACAAAGAAGCATCTATTACCACTCTAAGTGATTCTTTATGGGTGGTAAACATTAGTGATTCTGATCAGAGAGTACTTAATTTATTGGTGGTATCCAATAAAGAAAACATCACAAAGCATCTTATCCTACTACAAGAATGTTTCTTACCTGAGTATGTGAATGGTGATCTCTCAAGAAAACTCCACAAAGCATCATATCTTACTACGAGAAGAGTTTCTTCTATAAGTAGTACATTTAAGTGTTGTATACAATGAATAAAACACAACGAAAAAGCGTAGATTACCACTCTAAGTGTTTCATGTCCGAGTACTTAATTTATGAGTGATTCTGATTAGAGTACTTCATTTATGGATGGTAAAGATGAAAGAAAACATCACAAAGCATCTAATGCTATTACCAGAAGTGTTTCTTATGTGAGTACTTCATTTGTGGGTGGTAAACATTATGATAACCTCACAAAGCATCTAATGCTATTACCAGAAGTGTTTCTTTTGTGAGTACTTCATTTATGGGTGGAAAACATTAGGAAAACATCACAAAGCATCATCTCTTACTAAGAGAAGAGTTTCTTCTACAAGTACTACAATTAATTGTAGAAAGAATGAATAAACGCAGCGAACAAGCGTTGATTACAACTCTAAGTGTTTCATATCCGAGTACTTAATTTATGAGTGATTCTCATTAGAGTACATCATTTATGGATAGTAACGATGAAAGAAGACATCACAAAGCATCTAATGTTATTACCAGAAGTGTTTCGTATGCGAGTACATCATTTATGAATGGTAAACATTACGAAATCAACACAAAGCATCATATTTTACGACGAGAAAAGTTTCTTCTACAAGTACTACATTTATGTGCTGTAAACAATGAATAAAACACAACGAAGAAGTGTAGATAAGCACTCTAAGTGCTTCGTGTCTGAGTACTTAATTTATGAGTGATTCTGATTAGAGTACTTCATTTATTGATGGTGACGATGAAAGAAAACATCACAAAGCATCTAATGTTACTACCAGATGTGTTTCTTATGTGAGTACTTCATTTACGGGTGGTAAACATTAAGAAAACATCACAAAGCATCATATCTTACTAGGGGAAGAGTTTCTTCTACAAGTTCTCAATTTAAGTGTTGTAAACAATGAATAAATCGCAACGAAGAAGCGTATATTACCACTCTAAGTGTTTCTTGTCCGAGTACTTAATTTATGAGTGATTTTGATTAGAGTACTTCATTTATGGATGGTAACGATGAAAGAAAACATCAGAAAGCATCTATTGCTACTACGAGAGAAGTTTCTTATGTGAGTACTTCATTTACGGGTGGTAAACATTAAGAAAACATCACAAAGCATCATATATTACTACGAGAAGAGTTTCTTCTATAAGTACTACATTTAAGTGTTGTATACAATGAATAAAACACAACGAAAAAGCGTAAATTACCACTCTAAGTGTATGTCCGAGTACATAATTTAGGAGTGATACTCATTAGAGTACTTCATTTACGGATGGTAACGACGAAAGAAAACATCAGAAAGCATCTATTGCTACTACGAGAGGTGTTTCTTATGTGAGTACTTCATTTACGGGTGGTAAACACTACGAAAACTTCACAAAGAATCATATCATACTACGAGAAGAGTTTCTTCAATAAGTACTACATTTAAGTGTTGTATACAATGAATAAAACACAACGAAGAAGCGTAGATTACCACTCTAAGTGTTTCATGTCCGAGTACTTAATTTTGGAGTGATTCTCATTAGAGTACTTCATTTATGGATGGTAACGATGAAAGAAAACATCACAAAGCATCTAATGCTATTACCAGAAGTGTTTCTTATGTGAGTACTTCATTTGTGGGTGGTAAACATTATGATAACATCACAAAGCATCATCTCTTACTACGAGAAGAATTTCTTCTACAAGTACTACAATTAAGTGTGTAAAGAATGAATAAAACACAGCGCACAAGTGTAGATTAGCACTCTAAGTGTTTCATGTCCGAGTACTTAATTTATGAGTGATTCTGATTAGAGTACTTCATTTATGGATGGTAACGATGAAAGAAAACATCACAAAGCATCCAATGCTACTACCAGAAGTGTTTCTTATGTGAGTACTTCATTTAACGGTTGGTAAACATTAAGAAAACATCACAAAGCATCATATCTTACTACGAGAAGTGTTTCTTATGTGAGTACTTCATTTATGGGTGGTAAACATTAGGAAAACATCACAAAGCATCATCTCTTACTAAGAGAAGAGTTTCTTCTACAAGTACTACATTTAAGTGTTGTAAACAATGAATAACACACAACAAAGAAGCTTATATTACAACTCTAAGTGTTTAATGTCCGAGTACTTCATATATGAGAGGTAAACATTATGAAAACACCACAAAGCATCATATTCTACTATGAGAAAAGTTGCTGATCAAAGTAATTTATTTATGAGTGGTAAACTTTCAATAAAACTTCACAAAACATCATATCTTACTACGAGAAGAGTTTCTTCTCCGTTTAAGTGTTGTAACTATAAATAAAACACCACAAAGAAGCATCTATTACCACTCTAAGTGATTCTTTATGGGTGGTAAACATTAGTGATTCTGATCAGAGAGTACTTAATTTATTGGTGGTATCCAATAAAGAAAACATCACAAAGCATCTTATCCTACTACAAGAATGTTTCTTACCTGAGTATGTGAATGGTGATCTCTCAAGAAAACTCCACAAAGCATCATATCTTACTACGAGAAGAGTTTCTTCTATAAGTAGTACATTTAAGTGTTGTATACAATGAATAAAACACAACGAAAAAGCGTAGATTACCACTCTAAGTGTTTCATGTCCGAGTACTTAATTTAGGAGTGATTCTCATTAGAGTACTTCATTTATGGATGGTAAAGATGAAAGAAAACATCACAAAGCATCTAATGCTATTACCAGAAGTGTTTCTTATGTGAGTACTTCATTTGTGGGTGGTAAACATTATGATAACCTCACAAAGCATCATATCTTACTACGAGAAGTGTTTCTTATGTGAGTACTTCATTTATGGGTGGTAAATATTAGGAAAACATCACAAAGCATCATCTCTTACTAAGAGAAGAGTTTCTTCTACAAGTACTACATTTAAGTGTTGTAAACAATGAATAACACACAACAAAGAAGCTTATATTACAACTCTAAGTGTTTCATGTCCGAGTACTTAATTTATGAGTGATTCTAATTAGAGTACTTCATTTATGGATGGTAACGATGAAAGAAAACATCAGAAAACATCAATTGTTACTACGAGAGGTGTTTCTTATGTGAGTACTTCATTTATGGGTGGTAAACATTAGGAAAACGTCACAAAGCATCATCTCTTACTAAGAGAAGAGTTTCTTCTACAAGTACTACATTTAAGTGTTGTAAACAATGAATAACACACAACAAAGAAGCTTATATTACAACTCTAAGTGTTTAATGTCCGAGTACTTCATATATGAGAGGTAAACATTATGAAAACACCACAAAGCATCATATTCTACTATGAGAAAAGTTGCTGATCAGAGTAATTTATTTATGAGTGGTAAACTTTCAATAAAACTTCACAAAACATCATATCTTACTACGAGAAGAGTTTCTTCTCCGTTTAAGTGTTGTAACTATAAATAAAACACCACAAAGAAGCATCTTTTACCACTCTAAGTGATTCTTTATGGGTGGTAAACATTAGTGATTCTAATCAGAGAGTACATAATTTATTGGTGGTATCCAATAAAGAAAACATCACAAAGCATCTTATCCTACTACAAGAATGTTTCTTACCTGAGTATGTGAATGGTAATCTCTCAAGAAAACTCCACAAAGCATCATATCTTACTACGAGAAAAGTTTCTTCTACGAGTACTTCATTTAAGTGTTGTAAACAATGAATAAAACGCAACAAAGAAACGTAGAATAACACTCTAAGTGTTTCATGTCCGGGTACTTAATTTATGAGTGATTCTGATTAGAGTACTTCCTTTATGGATGGTAACGATGAAAGAAAACATCACAAAGCATCTAGTTCTACTACCAGAAGTGTTTCTTATGTGAGAACTTCATTTACGGGTGGTAAACACTACGAAAACTTCACAAAGCATCATATCTTACTACGAGAAGTGTTTCTTATGTGAGTACTTCATTTATGGGTGGTAAACAATTGGAAAACATCACAAAGCATCATCTCTTACTAAGAGAAGAGTTTCTTCTACAAGTACTACAATTAATTATGGAAAGAATGAAAAAACGCAGCGAACAAGCGTAGATTACCACTCTAAGTGTTTCATATCCGAGTACTTAATTTATGAGTGATTCTAATTAGAGTACATCATTTATGGATAGTAACGATGGAAGAAGACATCACAAAGCATCTATTTCTATTACCAGAAGTGTTTCTTACGCGAGTACTTCACTTATGAATGGTAAACATTACGAAAACATCACAAAGCATCATCTCTTACTACGAGAAGACTTTCTTCTACAAGTACTACAATTAAGTGTGTAAAGAATGAATAAAACACAGCGAACAAGTGAAGATTACCACTCTAAGTGTTTCATGTTCGAATACTTAATTTATGAGTGATTCTGATTAGAGTACTTCATTTATGGATGGTAACGATGACAGAAAACATCACAAAGCATCTAATGCTATTACCAGAAGTGTTTCTTATGTGAGTACTTCATTTGTGGGTGGTAAACATTATGATAACCTCACAAAGCATCATATCTTACTACGAGAAGTGTTTCTTATGTGAGTACTTCATTTATGGGTGGTAAACATTAGGAAAACATCACAAAGCATCATCTCTTACTAAGAGAAGAGTTTCTTCTACAAGTACTACATTTAAGTGTTGTAAACAATGAATAACACACAACAAAGAAGCTTATATTACAACTCTAAGTGTTTAATGTCCGAGTACTTCATATATGAGAGGTAAACATTATGAAAACACCACAAAGCATCATATTCTACTATGAGAAAAGTTGCTGATCAGAGTAATTTATTTATGAGTGGTAAACTTTCAATAAAACTTCACAAAACATCATATCTTACTACGAGAAGAGTTTCTTCTCTGATTAAGTGTGGTAACTATAAATAAAACACCACAAAGAAGCATCTATTACCACTCTAAGTGATTCTTTATGGGTGGTAAACATTAGTGATTCTGATCAGAGAGTACTTAATTTATAGGTGGTATCCAATAAAGAAAACATCACAAAGCATCTTATCCTACTACAAGAATGTTTCTTACCTGAGTATGTGAATGGTGATCTCTCAAGAAAACTCCACAAAGCATCATATCTTACTACGAGAAAAGTTTCTTTTACGAGTAATTCATTTAAGTGTTGTAAACAATGAATAAAACGCAACAAAGAAACGTAGAATAACACTCTAAGTGTTTCATGTCCGAGTACTTAATTTATGAGTGATTCTAATTAGAGTACTTCATTTATGGATGGTAACGATGAAAGAAAACATCAGAAAGCATCAATTGTTACTACGAGAGGTGTTTCTTATGTGAGTACTTCATTTACGGGTGGTAAACACTACGAAAACTTCACAAAGCATCATATCTTACTACGAGAAGAGTTTCTTCTATAAGTAGTACATTTAAGTGTTGTATACAATGAATAAAACACAACGAAGAAGCGTAGATTACCACTCTAAGTGTTTCATGTCCGAGTACTTAATTTAGGAGTGATTCTCATTAGAGTACTTCATTTATGGATGGTAAAGATGAAAGAAAACATCACAAAGCATCTAATTCTATTACCAGAAGTGTTTCTTATGTGAGTACTTCATTTGTGGGTGGTAAACATTATGATAACCTCACAAAGCATCATCTCTTACTACGAGAAGAGTTTCTTCTACAAGTACTACAATTAAGTGTGTAAAGAATGAATAAAACACAGCGAACAAGTGAAGATTAGCACTCTAAGTGTTTCATGTCCGAGTACTTAATTTATGAGTGATTCTGATTAGAGTACTTCATTTATGGATGGTAACGATGAAAGAAAACATCACAAAGCATCCAATGCTACTACCAGATGTGTTTCTTATGTGAGTACTTCATTTAACGGTTGGTAAACATTAAGAAAACATCACAAAGCATCATATCTTACTACGAGAAGTGTTTCTTATGTGAGTACTTCATTTATGGGTGGTAAACATCAGGAAAACATCACAAAGCATCATCTCTTACTAAGAGAAGAGTTTCTTCTATAAGTACTACATTTAAGTGTTGTATACAATGAATAAAACACAACGAAAAAGCGTAAATTACCACTCTAAGTGTATGTCCCAGTACATAATTTAGGAGTGATACTCATTAGAGTACTTCATTTACGGATGGTAACGACGAAAGAAAACATCAGAAAGCATCTATTGCTACTACGAGAGGTGTTTCTTATGTGAGTACTTCATTTACGGGTGGTAAACACTACGAAAACTTCACAAAGCATCATATCATACTACGAGAAGAGTTTCTTCTATAAGTAGTACATTTAAGTGTTGTATACAATGAATAACACAACGAAGAAGCGTAGATTACCACTCTAAGTGTTTCATGTCGGAGTACTTAATTTAGGAGTGATTCTCATTAGAGTACTTCATTTATGGATGGTAACGATGAAAGAAAACATCACAAAGCATCCAATGCTACCACCAGAAGTGTTTCTTATGTGAGTACTTCATTTAACGGTTGGTAAACATTAAGAAAACATCACAAAGCATCATATCTTACTACGAGAAGTGTTTCTTATGTGAGTACTTCATTTATGGGTGGTAAACATCAGGAAAACATCACAAAGCATCATCTCTTACTAAGAGAAGAGTTTCTTCTATAAGTACTACATTTAAGTGTTGTATACAATGAATAAAACACAACGAAAAAGCGTAAATTACCACTCTAAGTGTATGTCCGAGTACATAATTTAGGAGTGATACTCATTAGAGTACTTCATTTACGGATGGTAACGACGAAAGAAAACATCAGAAAGCATCTATTGCTACTACGAGAGGTGTTTCTTCTGTGAGTACTTCATTTACGGGTGGTAAACACTACGAAAACTTCACAAAGCATCATATCATACTACGAGAAGAGGTTCTTCAATAAGTACTACATTTAAGTGTTGTATACAATGAATAAAACACAACGAAGAAGCGTAGATTACCACTCTAAGTGTTTCATGTCCGAGTACTTAATTTAGGAGTGATTCTCATTAGAGTACTTCATTTATGGATGGTAACGATGAAAGAAAACATCACAAAGCATCCAATGCTACCACCAGAAGTGTTTCTTATGTGAGTACTTCATTTAACGGTTGGTAAACATTAAGAAAACATCACAAAGCATCATATTTTACTACGAGAAGTGTTTCTTATGTGAGTACTTCATTTATGGGTGGTAAACATCAGGAAAACATCACAAAGCATCATCTCTTACTAAGAGAAGAGTTTCTTCTATAAGTACTACATTTAAGTGTTGTATACAATGAATAAAACACAACGAAAAAGCGTAAATTACCACTCTAAGTGTATGTCCGAGTACATAATTTAGGAGTGATACTCATTAGAGTACTTCATTTACGGATGGTAACGACGAAAGAAAACATCAGAAAGCATCTATTGCTACTACGAGAGGTGTTTCTTCTGTGAGTACTTCATTTACGGGTGGTAAACACTACGAAAACTTCACAAAGCATCATATCATACTACGAGAAGAGTTTCTTCAATAAGTACTACATTTAAGTGTTGTATACAATGAATAAAACACAACGAAGAAGCGTAGATTACCACTCTAAGTGTTTCATGTCCGAGTACTTAATTTTGGAGTGATTCTCATTAGAGTACTTCATTTATGGATGGTAACGATGAAAGAAAACATCACAAAGCATCTAATGCTATTACCAGAAGTGTTTCTTATGTGAGTACTTCATTTGTGGGTGGTAAACATTATGATAACCTCACAAAGCATCATATCTTACTACGAGAAGTGTTTCTTATGTGAGTACTTCATTTATGGGTGGTAAACATTAGGAAAACATCACAAAGCATCATCTCTTACTAAGAGAAGAGTTTCTTCTACAAGTACTACATTTAAGTGTTGTAAACAATGAATAACACACAACAAAGAAGCTTATATTACAACTCTAAGTGTTTAATGTCCGAGTACTTCATATATGAGAGGTAAACATTATGAAAACACCACAAAGCATCATATTCTACTATGAGAAAAGTTGCTGATCAGAGTAATTTATTTATGAGTGGTAAACTTTCAATAAAACTTCACAAAACATCATATCTTACTACGAGAAGAGTTTCTTCTCCGATTAAGTGTGGTAACTATAAATAAAACACCACAAAGAAGCATCTATTACCACTCTAAGTGATTCTTTATGGGTGGTAAACATTAGTGATTCTGATCAGAGAGTACTTAATTTATAGGTGGTATCCAATAAAGAAAACATCACAAAGCATCTTATCCTACTACAAGAATGTTTCTTACCTGAGTATGTGAATGGTGATCTCTCAAGAAAACTCCACAAAGCATCATATCTTACTACGAGAAAAGTTTCTTTTACGAGTAATTCATTTAAGTGTTGTAAACAATGAATAAAACGCAACAAAGAAACGTAGAATAACACTCTAAGTGTTTCATGTCCGAGTACTTAATTTATGAGTGATTCTAATTAGAGTACTTCATTTATGGATGGTAACGATGAAAGAAAACATCAGAAAGCATCAATTGTTACTACGAGAGGTGTTTCTTATGTGAGTACTTCATTTACGGGTGGTAAACACTACGAAAACTTCACAAAGCATCATATCTTACTACGAGAAGAGTTTCTTCTATAAGTAGTACATTTAAGTGTTGTATACAATGAATAAAACACAACGAAGAAGCGTAGATTACCACTCTAAGTGTTTCATGTCGGAGTACTTAATTTAGGAGTGATTCTCATTAGAGTACTTCATTTATGGATGGTAACGTTGAAAGAAAACATCACAAAGCATCCAATGCTACCACCAGAAGTGTTTCTTATGTGAGTACTTCATTTAACGGTTGGTAAACATTAAGAAAACATCACAAAGCATCATATCTTACTACGAGAAGTGTTTCTTATGTGAGTACTTCATTTATGGGTGGTAAACATCAGGAAAACATCACAAAGCATCATCTCTTACTAAGAGAAGAGTTTCTTCTATAAGTACTACATTTAAGTGTTGTATACAATGAATAAAACACAACGAAAAAGCGTAAATTACCACTCTAAGTGTATGTCCGAGTACATAATTTAGGAGTGATACTCATTAGAGTACTTCATTTACGGATGGTAACGACGAAAGAAAACATCAGAAAGCATCTATTGCTACTACGAGAGGTGTTTCTTCTGTGAGTACTTCATTTACGGGTGGTAAACACTACGAAAACTTCACAAAGCATCATATCATACTACGAGAAGAGGTTCTTCAATAAGTACTACATTTAAGTGTTGTATACAATGAATAAAACACAACGAAGAAGCGTAGATTACCACTCTAAGTGTTTCATGTCCGAGTACTTAATTTAGGAGTGATTCTCATTAGAGTACTTCATTTATGGATGGTAACGATGAAAGAAAACATCACAAAGCATCCAATGCTACCACCAGAAGTGTTTCTTATGTGAGTACTTCATTTAACGGTTGGTAAACATTAAGAAAACATCACAAAGCATCATATCTTACTACGAGAAGTGTTTCTTATGTGAGTACTTCATTTATGGGTGGTAAACATCAGGAAAACATCACAAAGCATCATCTCTTACTAAGAGAAGAGTTTCTTCTATAAGTACTACATTTAAGTGTTGTATACAATGAATAAAACACAACGAAAAAGCGTAAATTACCACTCTAAGTGTATGTCCGAGTACATAATTTAGGAGTGATACTCATTAGAGTACTTCATTTACGGATGGTAACGACGAAAGAAAACATCAGAAAGCATCTATTGCTACTACGAGAGGTGTTTCTTCTGTGAGTACTTCATTTACGGGTGGTAAACACTACGAAAACTTCACAAAGCATCATATCATACTACGAGAAGAGTTTCTTCAATAAGTACTACATTTAAGTGTTGTATACAATGAATAAAACACAACGAAGAAGCGTAGATTACCACTCTAAGTGTTTCATGTCCGAGTACTTAATTTTGGAGTGATTCTCATTAGAGTACTTCATTTATGGATGGTAACGATGAAAGAAAACATCACAAAGCATCTAATGCTATTACCAGAAGTGTTTCTTATGTGAGTACTTCATTTGTGGGTGGTAAACATTATGATAACCTCACAAAGCATCATATCTTACTACGAGAAGTGTTTCTTATGTGAGTACTTCATTTATGGGTGGTAAACATTAGGAAAACATCACAAAGCATCATCTCTTACTAAGAGAAGAGTTTCTTCTACAAGTACTACATTTAAGTGTTGTAAACAATGAATAACACACAACAAAGAAGCTTATATTACAACTCTAAGTGTTTAATGTCCGAGTACTTCATATATGAGAGGTAAACATTATGAAAACACCACAAAGCATCATATTCTACTATGAGAAAAGTTGCTGATCAGAGTAATTTATTTATGAGTGGTAAACTTTCAATAAAACTTCACAAAACATCATATCTTACTACGAGAAGAGTTTCTTCTCCGATTAAGTGTGGTAACTATAAATAAAACACCACAAAGAAGCATCTATTACCACTCTAAGTGATTCTTTATGGGTGGTAAACATTAGTGATTCTGATCAGAGAGTACTTAATTTATAGGTGGTATCCAATAAAGAAAACATCACAAAGCATCTTATCCTACTACAAGAATGTTTCTTACCTGAGTATGTGAATGGTGATCTCTCAAGAAAACTCCACAAAGCATCATATCTTACTACGAGAAAAGTTTCTTTTACGAGTAATTCATTTAAGTGTTGTAAACAATGAATAAAACGCAACAAAGAAACGTAGAATAACACTCTAAGTGTTTCATGTCCGAGTACTTAATTTATGAGTGATTCTAATTAGAGTACTTCATTTATGGATGGTAACGATGAAAGAAAACATCAGAAAGCATCAATTGTTACTACGAGAGGTGTTTCTTATGTGAGTACTTCATTTACGGGTGGTAAACACTACGAAAACTTCACAAAGCATCATATCTTACTACGAGAAGAGTTTCTTCTATAAGTAGTACATTTAAGTGTTGTATACAATGAATAAAACACAACGAAGAAGCGTAGATTACCACTCTAAGTGTTTCATGTCCGAGTACTTAATTTAGGAGTGATTCTCATTAGAGTACTTCATTTATGGATGGTAACGATGAAAGAAAACATCACAAAGCATCCAATGCTACCACCAGAAGTGTTTCTTATGTGAGTACTTCATTTAACGGTTGGTAAACATTAAGAAAACATCACAAAGCATCATATCTTACTACGAGAAGTGTTTCTTATGTGAGTACTTCATTTATGGGTGGTAAACATCAGGAAAACATCACAAAGCATCATCTCTTACTAAGAGAAGAGTTTCTTCTATAAGTACTACATTTAAGTGTTGTATACAATGAATAAAACACAACGAAAAAGCGTAAATTACCACTCTAAGTGTATGTCCGAGTACATAATTTAGGAGTGATACTCATTAGAGTACTTCATTTACGGATGGTAACGACGAAAGAAAACATCAGAAAGCATCTATTGCTACTACGAGAGGTGTTTCTTCTGTGAGTACTTCATTTACGGGTGGTAAACACTACGAAAACTTCACAAAGCATCATATCATACTACGAGAAGAGTTTCTTCAATAAGTACTACATTTAAGTGTTGTATACAATGAATAAAACACAACGAAGAAGCGTAGATTACCACTCTAAGTGTTTCATGTCCGAGTACTTAATTTTGGAGTGATTCTCATTAGAGTACTTCATTTATGGATGGTAACGATGAAAGAAAACATCACAAAGCATCTAATGCTATTACCAGAAGTGTTTCTTATGTGAGTACTTCATTTGTGGGTGGTAAACATTATGATAACCTCACAAAGCATCATATCTTACTACGAGAAGTGTTTCTTATGTGAGTACTTCATTTATGGGTGGTAAACATTAGGAAAACATCACAAAGCATCATCTCTTACTAAGAGAAGAGTTTCTTCTACAAGTACTACATTTAAGTGTTGTAAACAATGAATAACACACAACAAAGAAGCTTATATTACAACTCTAAGTGTTTAATGTCCGAGTACTTCATATATGAGAGGTAAACATTATGAAAACACCACAAAGCATCATATTCTACTATGAGAAAAGTTGCTGATCAGAGTAATTTATTTATGAGTGGTAAACTTTCAATAAAACTTCACAAAACATCATATCTTACTACGAGAAGAGTTTCTTCTTCGTTTAAGTGTTGTAACTATAAATAAAACACCACAAAGAAGCATCTATTACCACTCTAAGTGATTCTTTATGGGTGGTAAACATTAGTGATTCTGATCAGAGAGTACTTAATTTATTGGTGGTATCCAATAAAGAAAACATCACAAAGCATCTTATCCTACTACAAGAATGTTTCTTACCTGAGTATGTGAATGGTGATCTCTCAAGAAAACTCCACAAAGCATCATATCTTACTACGAGAAGAGTTTCTTCTATAAGTAGTACATTTAGGTGTGGTATACAATGAATAAAACACAACGAAAAAGCGTAGATTACCACTCTAAGTGTTTCATGTCGGAGTACTTAATTTAGGAGTGATTCTCATTAGAGTACTTCATTTATGGATGGTAAAGATGAAAGAAAACATCACAAAGCATCTAATGCTATTACCAGAAGTGTTTCTTATGTGAGTACTTCATTTGTGGGTGGTAAACATTATGATAACATCACAAAGCATCATCTCTTACTACGAGAAGAATTTCTTCTACAAGTACTACAATTAAGTGTGTAAAGAATGAATAAAACACAGCGCACAAGTGTAGATTAGCACTCTAAGTGTTTCATGTCCGAGTACTTAATTTATGAGTGATTCTGATTAGAGTACTTCATTTATGGATGGTAACGATGAAAGAAAACATCACAAAGCATCCAATGCTACTACCAGAAGTGTTTCTTATGTGAGTACTTCATTTAACGGTTGGTAAACATTAAGAAAACATCACAAAGCATCATATCTTACTACGAGAAGTGTTTCTTATGTGAGTACTTCATTTATGGGTGGTAAACATTAGGAAAACATCACAAAGCATCATCTCTTACTAAGAGAAGAGTTTCTTCTACAAGTACTACATTTAAGTGTTGTAAACAATGAATAACACACAACAAAGAAGCTTATATTACAACTCTAAGTGTTTAATGTCCGAGTACTTCATATATGAGAGGTAAACATTATGAAAACACCACAAAGCATCATATTCTACTATGAGAAAAGTTGCTGATCAAAGTAATTTATTTATGAGTGGTAAACTTTCAATAAAACTTCACAAAACATCATATCTTACTACGAGAAGAGTTTCTTCTCCGTTTAAGTGTTGTAACTATAAATAAAACACCACAAAGAAGCATCTATTACCACTCTAAGTGATTCTTTATGGGTGGTAAACATTAGTGATTCTGATCAGAGAGTACTTAATTTATTGGTGGTATCCAATAAAGAAAACATCACAAAGCATCTTATCCTACTACAAGAATGTTTCTTACCTGAGTATGTGAATGGTGATCTCTCAAGAAAACTCCACAAAGCATCATATCTTACTACGAGAAGAGTTTCTTCTATAAGTAGTACATTTAGGTGTTGTATACAATGAATAAAACACAACGAAAAAGCGTAGATTACCACTCTAAGTGTTTAATGTCCGAGTACTTAATTTAGGAGTGATTCTCATTAGAGTACTTCATTTATGGATGGTAAAGATGAAAGAAAACATCACAAAGCATCTAATGCTATTACCAGAAGTGTTTCTTATGTGAGTACTTCATTTGTGGGTGGTAAACATTATGATAACCTCACAAAGCATCATATCTTACTACGAGAAGTGTTTCTTATGTGAGTACTTCATTTATGGGTGGTAAATATTAGGAAAACATCACAAAGCATCATCTCTTACTAAGAGAAGAGTTTCTTCTACAAGTACTACATTTAAGTGTTGTAAACAATGAATAACACACAACAAAGAAGCTTATATTACAACTCTAAGTGTTTCATGTCCGAGTACTTAATTTATGAGTGATTCTAATTAGAGTACTTCATTTATGGATGGTAACGATGAAAGAAAACATCAGAAAGCATCAATTGTTACTACGAGAGGTGTTTCTTATGTGAGTACTTCATTTATGGGTGGTAAACATTAGGAAAACGTCACAAAGCATCATCTCTTAGTAAGACAGGAGTTTCTTCTACAAGTACTACATTTAAGTGTTGTAAACAATGAATAACACACAACAAAGAAGCTTATATTACAACTCTAAGTGTTTAATGTCCGAGTACTTCATATATGAGAGGTAAACATTATGAAAACACCACAAAGCATCATATTCTACTATGAGAAAAGTTGCTGATCAGAGTAATTTATTTATGAGTGGTAAACTTTCAATAAAACTTCACAAAACATCATATCTTACTACGAGAAGAGTTTCTTCTCCGTTTAAGTGTTGTAACTATAAATAAAACACCACAAAGAAGCATCTTTTACCACTCTAAGTGATTCTTTATGGGTGGTAAACATTAGTGATTCTGATCAGAGAGTACATAATTTATTGGTGGTATCCAATAAAGAAAACATCACAAAGCATCTTATCCTACTACAAGAATGTTTCTTACCTGAGTATGTGAATGGTAATCTCTCAAGAAAACTCCACAAAGCATCATATCTTACTACGAGAAAAGTTTCTTCTACGAGTACTTCATTTAAGTGTTGTAAACAATGAATAAAACGCAACAAAGAAACATAGAATAACACTCTAAGTGTTTCATGTCCGGGTACTTAATTTATGAGTGATTCTGATTAGAGTACTTCCTTTATGGATGGTAACGATGAAAGAAAACATCACAAAGCATCTAGTTCTACTACCAGAAGTGTTTCTTATGTGAGAACTTCATTTACGGGTGGTAAACACTACGAAAACTTCACAAAGCATCATATCTTACTACGAGAAGTGTTTCTTATGTGAGTACTTCATTTATGGGTGGTAAACAATAGGAAAACATCACAAAACATAATCTCTTACTAAGAGAAGAGTTTCTTCTACAAGTACTACAATTAATTATGGAAAGAATGAATAAACGCAGCGAACAAGCGTAGATTACCACTCTAAGTGTTTCATATCCGAGTACTTAATTTATGAGTGATTCTAATTAGAGTACATCATTTATGGATAGTAACGATGGAAGAAGACATCACAAAGCATCTATTTCTATTACCAGAAGTGTTTCTTACGTGAGTACTTCACTTATGAATGGTAAACATTACGAAAACATCACAAAGCATCATCTCTTACTACGAGAAGAGTTTCTTCTACAAGTACTACAATTAAGTGTGTCAAGAATGAATAAAACACAGCGAACAAGTGAAGATTACCACTCTAAGTGTTTCATGTTCGAATACTTAATTTATGAGTGATTCTGATTAGAGTACTTCATTTATGGATGGTAACGATGAAAGAAAACATCACAAAGCATCCAATGCTACTACCAGATGTGTTTCTTACGTGAGTACTTCATTTACGGGTGGTAAACATTAAGAAAACATCACAAAGCATCATATCTTACTAGGGAAGAGTTTCTTCTACAAGTTCTCAATTTAAGGGTTGTAAACAATGAATAAATCGCAATGAAGAAGCGTATATTACCACTCTAAGTGTTTCATGTCCGAGTACTTAATTTATGAGTGATTCTAATTAGAGTACTTCATTTATGGATGGTAACGATGAAAGAAAACATCAGAAAGCATCAATTGTTACTACGAGAGGTGTTTCTTATGTGAGTACTTCATTTACGGGTGGTAAACACTACGAAAACTTCACAAAGCATCATATCTTACTAGGGAAGAGTTTCTTCTACAAGTTCTCAATTTAAGTGTTGTAAACAATGAATAAATCGCAATGAAGAAGCGTATATTACCACTCTAAGTGTTTCATGTCCGAGTACTTAATTTAGGAGCGATTCTCATTAGAGTACTTCATTTATGGATGGTACCGATGAAAGAAAACATCACAAAGCATCCAATGCTACTACCAGAAGTGTTTCTTATGTGAGTACTTCATTTAACGGTTGGTAAACATTAAGAAAACATCACAAAGCATCATATCTTACTACGAGAAGTATTTCTTATGTGAGTACTTCATTTATGGGTGGTAAACATTAGGAAAACATCACAAAGCATCATCTCTTACTAAGAGAAGAGTTTCTTCTACAAGTACTACATTTAAGTGTTGTAAACAATGAATAACACACAACAAAGAAGCTTATATTACAACTCTAAGTGTTTAATGTCCGGGTACTTCATATATGAGAGGTAAACATTAGGAAAACATCACAAAGCATCATCTCTTACTAAGAGAAGAGTTTCTTCTACAAGTACTACATTTAAGTGTTGTAAACAATGAATAACACACAACAAAGAAGCTTATATTACAACTCTAAGTGTTTAATGTCCGAGTACTTCATATATGAGAGGTAAACATTATGAAAACACCACAAAGCATCATATTCTACTATGAGAAAAGTTGTTGATCAGAGTAATTTATTTATGAGTGGTAAACTTTCAATAAAACTTCACAAAACATCATATCTTACTACGAGAAGAGCTTCTTCAATAAGTACTACATTTAAGTGTTGTATACAATGAATAAAACACAACGAAGAAGCGTAGATTACCACTCTAAGTGTTTCATGTCGGAGTACTTAATTTAGGAGTGATTCTCATTAGAGTACTTCATTTATGGATGGTAACGATGAAAGAAAACATCACAAAGCATCCAATGCTACCACCAGAAGTGTTTCTTATGTGAGTACTTCATTTAACGGTTGGTAAACATTAAGAAAACATCACAAAGCATCATATCTTACTACGAGAAGTGTTTCTTATGTGAGTACTTCATTTATGGGTGGTAAACATCAGGAAAACATCACAAAGCATCATCTCTTACTAAGAGAAGAGTTTCTTCTATAAGTACTACATTTAAGTGTTGTATACAATGAATAAAACACAACGAAAAAGCGTAAATTACCACTCTAAGTGTATGTCCGAGTACATAATTTAGGAGTGATACTCATTAGAGTACTTCATTTACGGATGGTAACGACGAAAGAAAACATCAGAAAGCATCTATTGCTACTACGAGAGGTGTTTCTTCTGTGAGTACTTCATTTACGGGTGGTAAACACTACGAAAACTTCACAAAGCATCATATCATACTACGAGAAGAGGTTCTTCAATAAGTACTACATTTAAGTGTTGTATACAATGAATAAAACACAACGAAGAAGAATAAAACACAACGAAGAAGCGTAGATTACCACTCTAAGTGTTTCATGTCCGAGTACTTAATTTTGGAGTGATTCTCATTAGAGTACTTCATTTATGGATGGTAACGATGAAAGAAAACATCACAAAGCATCTAATGCTATTACCAGAAGTGTTTCGTATGCGAGTACTTCATTTATGAATGGTAAACATTACGAAAACATCACAAAGCATCATATCTTACGACGAGAAAAGTTTCTTCTACAAGTACTACATTTATGTGCTGTAAACAATGAATAAAACACAACGAAGAAGTGTAGATAAGCACTCTAAGTGCTTCGTGTCTGAGTACTTAATTTATGAGTGATTCTGATTAGAGTACTTCATTTATGGATGGTAACGATGAAAGAAAACATCACAAAGCATCCAATGCTACTACCAGAAGTGTTTCTTATGTGAGTACTTCATTTAACGGTTGGTAAACATTAAGAAAACATCACAAAGCATCATATCTTACTACGAGAAGTGTTTCTTATGTGAGTACTTCATTTATGGGTGGTAAACATTAGGAAAACATCACAAAGCATCATCTCTTACTAAGAGAAGAGTTTCTTCTACAAGTACTACATTTAAGTGTTGTAAACAATGAATAACACACAACAAAGAAGCTTATATTACAACTCTAAGTGTTTAATGTCCGAGTACTTCATATATGAGAGGTAAACATTATGAAAACACCACAAAGCATCATATTCTACTATGAGAAAAGTTGCTGATCAAAGTAATTTATTTATGAGTGGTAAACTTTCAATAAAACTTCACAAAACATCATATCTTACTACGAGAAGAGTTTCTTCTCCGTTTAAGTGTTGTAACTATAAATAAAACACCACAAAGAAGCATCTTTTACCACTCTAAGTGATTCTTTATGGGTGGTAAACATTAGTGATTCTGATCAGAGAGTACTTAATTTATTGGTGGTATCCAATAAAGAAAACATCACAAAGCATCTTATCCTACTACAAGAATGTTTCTTACCTGAGTATGTGAATGGTGATCTCTCAAGAAAACTCCACAAAGCATCATATCTTACTACGAGAAGAGTTTCTTCTATAAGTAGTACATTTAAGTGTTGTATACAATGAATAAAACACAACGAAAAAGCGTAGATTACCACTCTAAGTGTTTCATGTCGGAGTACTTAATTTAGGAGTGATTCTCATTAGAGTACTTCATTTATGGATGGTAAAGATGAAAGAAAACATCACAAAGCATCTAATGCTATTACCAGAAGTGTTTCTTATGTGAGTACTTCATTTGTGGGTGGTAAACATTATGATAACCTCACAAAGCATCATATCTTACTACGAGAAGTGTTTCTTATGTGAGTACTTCATTTATGGGTGGTAAACATTAGGAAAACATCACAAAGCATCATCTCTTACTAAGAGAAGAGTTTCTTCTACAAGTACTAGATTTATGTGTTGTAAACAATGAATAACACACAACAAAGAAGCTTATATTACAACTCTAAGTGTTTAATGTCCGAGTACTTCATATATGAGAGGTAAACATTATGAAAACACCACAAAGCATCATATTCTACTATGAGAAAAGTTGCTGATCAGAGTAATTTATTTATGAGTGGTAAACTTTCAATAAAACATCACAAAACATCATATCTTACTACGAGAAGAGTTTCTTCTCCGTTTAAGTGTTGTAACTATAAATAAAACACCACAAAGAAGCATCTATTACCACTCTAAGTGATTCTTTATGGGTGGTAAACATTAGTGATTCTGATCAGAGAGTACTTAATTTATTGGTGGTATCCAATAAAGAAAACATCACAAAGCATCTTATCCTACTACAAGAATGTTTCTTACCTGAGTATGTGAATGGTGATCTCTCAAGAAAACTCCACAAAGCATCATATCTTACTACGAGAAAAGTTTCTTCTACGAGTAATTCATTTAAGTGTTGTAAACAATGAATAAAACGCAACAAAGAAACGTAGAATAACACTCTAAGTGTTTCATGTCCGAGTACTTAATTTATGAGTGATTCTAATTAGAGTACTTCATTTATGGATGGTAACGATGAAAGAAAACATTAGAAAGCATCAATTGTTACTACGAGAGGTGTTTCTTATGTGAGTACTTCATTTATGGGTGGTAAACATTAGGAAAACGTCACAAAGCATCATCTCTTACTAAGACAGGAGTTTCTTCTACAAGTACTACATTTAAGTGTTGTAAACAATGAATAACACACAACAAAGAAGCTTATATTACAACTCTAAGTGTTTAATGTCCGAGTACTTCATATATGAGAGGTAAACATTATGAAAACACCACAAAGCATCATATTCTACTATGAGAAAAGTTGCTGATCAGAGTAATTTATTTATGAGTGGTAAACTTTCAATAAAACTTCACAAAACATCATATCTTACTACGAGAAGAGTTTCTTCTCCGTTTAAGTGTTGTAACTATAAATAAAACACCACAAAGAAGCATCTTTTACCACTCTAAGTGATTCTTTATGGGTGGTAAACATTAGTGATTCTGATCAGAGAGTACTTAATTTATTGGTGGTATCCAATAAAGAAAACATCACAAAGCATCTTATCCTACTACAAGAATGTTTCTTACCTGAGTATGTGAATGGTGATCTCTCAAGAAAACTCCACAAAGCATCATATCTTTCTACGAGAAAAGTTTCTTTTACGAGTAATTCATTTAAGTGTTGTAAACAATGAATAAAACGCAACAAAGAAACGTAGAATAACACTCTAAGTGTTTCATGTCCGAGTACTTAATTTATGAGTGATTCTAATTAGAGTACTTCATTTATGGATGGTAACGATGAAAGAAAACATCAGAAAGCATCAATTGTTACTACGAGAGGTGTTTCTTATGTGAGTACTTCATTTACGGGTGGTAAACACTACGAAAACTTCACAAAGCATCATATCTTACTACGAGAAGAGTTTCTTCTATAAGTAGTACATTTAAGTGTTGTATACAATGAATAAAACACAACGAAGAAGCGTAGATTACCACTCTAAGTGTTTCATGTCGGAGTACTTAATTTAGGAGTGATTCTCATTAGAGTACTTCATTTATGGATGGTAACGATGAAAGAAAACATCACAAAGCATCCAATGCTACCACCAGAAGTGTTTCTTATGTGAGTACTTCATTTAACGGTTGGTAAACATTAAGAAAACATCACAAAGCATCATATCTTACTACGAGAAGTGTTTCTTATGTGAGTACTTCATTTATGGGTGGTAAACATCAGGAAAACATCACAAAGCATCATCTCTTACTAAGAGAAGAGTTTCTTCTATAAGTACTACATTTAAGTGTTGTATACAATGAATAAAACACAACGAAAAAGCGTAAATTACCACTCTAAGTGTATGTCCGAGTACATAATTTAGGAGTGATACTCATTAGAGTACTTCATTTACGGATGGTAACGATGAAAGAAAACATCAGAAAGCATCTATTGCTACTACGAGAGGTGTTTCTTATGTGAGTACTTCATTTACGGGTGGTAAACACTACGAAAACTTCACAAAGCATCATATCATACTACGAGAAGAGTTTCTTCAATAAGTACTACAATTAAGTGTTGTATACAATGAATAAAACACAACGAAGAAGCGTAGATTACCACTCTAAGTGTTTCATGTCCGAGTACTTAATTTTGGAGTGATTCTCATTAGAGTACTTCATTTATGGATGGTAACGATGAAAGAAAACATCACAAAGCATCTAATGCTATTACCAGAAGTGTTTCTTATGTGAGTACTTCAATTAAGTGTTTCATGTCGGAGTACTTAATATAGGAGTGATTCTCATTAGAGTACTTCATTTATGGATGGTAAAGATGAAAGAAAACATCACAAAGCATCTAATGCTATTACCAGAAGTGTTTCTTATGTGAGTACTTCATTTGTGGGTGGTAAACATTATGATAACCTCACAAAGCATCATCTCTTACTACGAGAAGAGTTTCTTCTACAAGTACTACAATTAAGTGTGTAAAGAATGAATAAAACACAGCGAACAAGTGAAGATTACCACTCTAAGTGTTTCATGTCCGAGTACTTAATTTATGAGTGATTCTGATTAGAGTACTTCATTTATGGATGGTAACGATGAAAGAAAGCATCACAAAGCATCCAATGCTACTACCAGATGTGTTTCTTATGTGAGTACTTCATTTACGGGTGGTAAACATTAAGAAAACATCACAAAGCATCATATCTTACTAGGGAAGAGTTTCTTCTACAAGTTCTCAATTTAAGTGTTGTAAACAATGAATAAATCGCAATGAAGAAGCGTATATTACCACTCTAAGTGTTTCATGTCCGAGTACTTAATTTATGAGTGATTCTGATTAGAGTACTTCATTTATTGATGGTGACGATGAAAGAAAACATCACAAAGCATCTAATGTTACTACCAGATGTGTTTCTTATGTGAGTACTTCATTTACGGGTGGTAAACATTAAGAAAACATCACAAAGCATCATATCTTACTAGGGGAAGAGTTTCTTCTACAAGTTCTCAATTTAAGTGTTGTAAAGAATGAATAAATCGCAACGAAGAAGCGTATATTACCACTCTAACTGTTTCTTGTCCGAGTACTTAATTTATGAGTGATTTTGATTAGAGTACTTCATTTATGGATGGTAACGATGAAAGAAAACATCAGAAACCATCTATTGCTACTACGAGAGAAGTTTCTTATGTGAGTACTTCATTTACGGGTAGTAAACATTAAGAAAACTTCACAAAGCATCATATATTACTACGAGAAGAGTTTCTTCTATAAGTACTACATTTAAGTGTTGTATACAATGAATAAAACACAACGAAAAAGCGTAAATTACCACTCTAAGTGTATGTCCGAGTACATAATTTAGGAGTGATACACATTAGAGTACTTCATTTACGGATGGTAACGACGAAAGAAAACATCAGAAAGCATCTATTGCTACTACGAGAGGTGTTTCTTATGTGAGTACTTCATTTACGGGTGGTAAACACTACGAAAACTTCACAAAGCATCATATCATACTACGAGAAGAGTTTCTTCAATAAGTACTACATTTTAGTGTTGTATACAATGAATAAAACACAACGAAGATGCGTAGATTACCACTCTAAGTGTTTCTTGTCCGAGTACTTAATTTTGGAGTGATTCTCATTAGAGTACTTCATTTATGGATGGTAACGATGAAAGAAAACATCACAAAGCATCTAATGCTATTACCAGAAGTGTTTCTTATGTGAGTACTTCATTTGTGGGTGGTAAACATTATGATAACATCACAAAGCATCATCTCTTACTACGAGAAGAATTTCTTCTACAAGTACTACAATTAAGTGTGTAAAGAATGAATAAAACACAGCGAACAAGTGTAGATTAGCACTCTAAGTGTTTCATGTCCGAGTACTTAATTTATGAGTGATTCTGATTAGAGTACTTCATTTATGGATGGTAACGATGAAAGAAAACATCACAAAGCATCCAATGCTACTACCAGAAGTGTTTCTTATGTGAGTACTTCATTTAACGGTTGGTAAACATTAAGAAAACATCACAAAGCATCATATCTTACTACGAGAAGTGTTTCTTATGTGAGTACTTCATTTATGGATGGTAAACATTAGGAAAACATCACAAAGCATCATCTCTTACTAAGAGAAGAGTTTCTTCTACAAGTACTACATTTAAGTGTTGTAAACAATGAATAACACACAACAAAGAAGCTTATATTACAACTCTAAGTGTTTAATGTCCGAGTACTTCATATATGAGAGGTAAACATTATGAAAACACCACAAAGCATCATATTCTACTATGAGAAAAGTTGCTGATCAGAGTAATTTATTTATGAGTGGTAAACTTTCAATAAAACTTCACAAAACATCATATCTTACTACGAGAAGAGTTTCTTCTCCGTTTAAGTGTTGTAACTATAAATAAAACACCACAAAGAAGCATCTTTTACCACTCTAAGTGATTCTTTATGGGTGGTAAACATTAGTGATTCTGATCAGAGAGTACTTAATTTATTGGTGGTATCCAATAAAGAAAACATCACAAAGCATCTTATCCTACTACAAGAATGTTTCTTACCTGAGTATGTGAATGGTGATCTCTCAAGAAAACTCCACAAAGCATCATATCTTACTACGAGAAAAGTTTCTTCTACGAGTAATTCATTTAAGTGTTGTAAACAATGAATAAAACGCAACAAAGAAACGTAGAATAACACTCTAAGTGTTTCATGTCCGAGTACTTAATTTATGAGTGATTCTAATTAGAGTACTTCATTTATGGATGGTAACGATGAAAGAAAACATTAGAAAGCATCAATTGTTACTACGAGAGGTGTTTCTTATGTGAGTACTTCATTTATGGGTGGTAAACATTAGGAAAACGTCACAAAGCATCATCTCTTACTAAGACAGGAGTTTCTTCTACAAGTACTACATTTAAGTGTTGTAAACAATGAATAACACACAACAAAGAAGCTTATATTACAACTCTAAGTGTTTAATGTCCGAGTACTTCATATATGAGAGGTAAACATTATGAAAACACCACAAAGCATCATATTCTACTATGAGAAAAGTTGCTGATCAGAGTAATTTATTTATGAGTGGTAAACTTTCAATAAAACTTCACAAAACATCATATCTTACTACGAGAAGAGTTTCTTCTCCGTTTAAGTGTTGTAACTATAAATAAAACACCACAAAGAAGCATCTTTTACCACTCTAAGTGATTCTTTATGGGTGGTAAACATTAGTGATTCTGATCAGAGAGTACTTAATTTATTGGTGGTATCCAATAAAGAAAACATCACAAAGCATCTTATCCTACTACAAGAATGTTTCTTACCTGAGTATGTGAATGGTGATCTCT
>CAXKVX010003142.1:0-19676 GCA_964058865.1 Eleocharis quinqueflora
AAAAGATCCTTAGTACCAAAGTAGGCACTCCGTACCAAAGTAGCTAGTACCAAACAACATCAATTTTAACGATTCTTTTTGTATCTAATGTCATTTTTTATCTATAATATTCTTTTAACAGAAGGGAAGCCTTGGCGCAATGGTAAAGTTGTCGCCTTGTGACCAGGAGGTCACAGGTTCGAGTCGTGGAAACAGCCTCTTGCAGAAATGTAGGGAATTTTTTGCAGGGAAAGGTTGCGTACAAAGACCCCAAAGTGGTCCGATCCTTCTCCGGACCCCGCGCAAGCGGGAGCTACGTGCACCGGGCTGCTTTTTAATATTCCTTTAGCAGATTGTACTATATTAATTCAATAATACCATTTATGCTCTATTATGAGTGAATATACTCCCACAGTTCCAACCATTTAAACGAACTACATTCATTTGTGGCCCATTTTGCACTTGTCTGCTCAGATCTAAAAGCACCAACATGGGATTGGTTGATGTGGCAAACAGCAAACTCCACGCGCTGCTTAGAAAGAGGGGGGCTGAAAAGTGCAGTCTCCATTCTCTCCTCCATTGGTGCTGCTACATGCAACACCTTCATTCCATATTCCAACCAACAACTTTCTGAAATAAATATAAAAATGTTGAATAACGATTTTATGCTGGTCTTTAATAGTGGAAATGTTCAGGTACCCTGTAAAACCTCAAAAATAAATTGTTCCCTGGTAAAACCTATAAAATATAAAAAATAAAGAAAAAATTCTTGCATGACAATGATCCCACTTCATTGAGAACTGGGAGAAGGGTATATGTCATTACCAATTCCAATGGGGATATAAGAGATATTTCTTGTATTGCAGACATATGCAAGATAATTTCATAATTAAAGATAAATAAATCCATCGAAAAGATATTTTTTCTCCTTTTGAAGTAGCACCATGGGCATCTAACCAGTGAGGAGACACATGAGGCATCATCATGGGCATCTACAAAATGCCCCTAAAATTATAAGTTTTCAATATCAGAATTAATATTTCCTCAATTTGATATCAGTGAAAATCTTACATATCCCACAGCTTCTAACACACATAAATTTTAGCATGATCAGATTTAAATTATTAAATAAATCTTTACCAAGAGGGGTCTTTGATATATCTGATGGAGATGTGCCTATTGCAGACAAAATAACATCTCTCGGTGGTGGTCCAGCAGTGAATTTTGCAGATTGGTCCACTGAAAGCTGTGTCACACACAGTTCCATCGGGCAAATAACTGCACTTGATCCAAGCTCAAATTCAAATTCTTCATTTTTCTCTACTAGATACCTTTCACCACCATCTCCCTCTCTGATCAACCACACTTCATAACTGACAGAAACCATGGATCCAACAGTTGGGATTACACCAGAATCAAGGCCTTCAACATTCGGAAAAACCACCTGATCTTCTAAAACTCTATTTGATTTGGGACAACTATATAAGGATTTCGCATAAACAGATTTCCAAGTGGAGAATACCTCTGAAATAACTTTTGGGTAAAGCCTGAAGCATTCTCCAGGTGCAATTCCAAAAGGATGCAACTCATCTTCCAGTAAGTCAAGCTGCGTGAAGTATATCTTAAACCAATTAAGAACCTTCAATGCCGAATTTTGAATAGCATCAGATTCTTTTTGGTATGTTTCGGAGAAAGAACAAACAATCAAAGGCTCCTCTCTCCTTGAAAGAATTCTCACTTCACACCTCAGAAGATTTGTGTTATCTGAATTGGTATTGTTGTTCTTTGAAGATGCAACTTTTTGGACAGAAAATAGGGGTTGTGACAGTCTATGGTTACGGCAGAAAAAGGATAGAAGATCCTTTGGCAGGAGTCCTCTCCAATTGGCACGAGAATACGCAGAAGGGAGTTCAGCTGTGAGTACCGCCTCTCGTGATAACTTGTAATATCCATCTGGTAACTGACCTAAAAGAATCCTGGTACAGTATGCTTTCTGCATTAGCAAAGACATTAATAAAAACCTACAGTTTTTCCCCCCCAATAAAATTAAACAAGATCATGAACTCGCAAAATATGGAACATCATACCACTTGGCCCACTGATACTGAGCTTAACTTTTTTTAGTTCAAACCCAAATAAAGAATAAAATATTTTTGTAACACACACACACACAAAACACTATTGTAACAAGATAAAGAATAAAAATCTTTTTGGAAATTGATGAAAAGTACCAAACATTTTAACTAGAATGCAACAAATGGGTAAAGGCATGAGATCCCAGCAGTTTGTTATGATAAAATGCATAAATTTAGCAAAGTAGATAATAAGTCTCTTTTTCTGAATTATAATTTAGAAAACAAGGAAAGAAAAAGGAAACCTGTAATAGGTGCAGACAGACACGTCCTCGTATAATAAATTTGAAGACCTCCAGGTGTACCCGATATTAGCTAGGATGGCATCTCCATAAATAGTTTGGCCAGAGATATAGGAAGCTCTTTTGTTAACTACTGCCTTAAAATCAGTGGAATTGACTATATCCTTTGCTGATGAAGAAAAAAGAAATTGAGGAGCAGTAAAATAGAACCTCATTTCAGACAAAGCTTTTCCTATTGTCCTGTAATCCAATATGAGAGATATTCAGCAAATCATAAACAACATTTTCTGTAACTTCTCCAACAATAGACAATGTTAGTTTGGAACCCAGCTTGATTTCAACATTTTTTCATTCTTTTAACCTATTAAGGTGCTTACTTGCTAAAGATGAGGCTTCTGAAGATAAAAAGATGAACAAAAGAAAGCACTCATACTTTATTTAAATAGATAAGCATATCAAACCATTCAGATCCAGTTCTGGTAAAAGCCAGCTGTCATATATTGGTGATACACTGATACCTAAATTATGAAACATTCCACATAGGCAATTTCAATTAGTAACTTATTTCATATTCATAACCAGTACATTGGTCCCTTGTCCCACTTGTCAAATTACCAAAGCCCACAGCGTAAACAAATACCAACCTTGAAGCGAGTATATGAGATGAATCACCACCTGCTTCTAGAGCTTTTGCAATTACATCCAAGTAGTATCCATCCTCAGGAACATTGATTTTAAACTCCTTCACCTCCTCATTAAGACCAACTGGAATACACACCACCTCTATATGAATGTTATTTGATGCTACAATCTGAGAGCTCAACAACACATCTATGGCCTCAGGTAATACTGGGTTCTGCTTCTGAACCAAAAATTCATTATCTCTAGCAGAGGAAGAGGTAGAGGCTTTTGCAGCCTTGGAGATGAGAGAAAGCAGTAAACATGGGTCTTCCTCAACACGGCAATCAATGAACTTGCATAGATTATTAACCTTAGTATCACATATAGCTATAGCTGAGATTGGCACTAAACCAGAGATACGGCCTTCTCTTCTCAGTGCCACTCTCAAGTGGCCGACTAGAGGGTGCGTTGATAAGAGAAACTGTCCAGAAAAAGAAAGGGAAGACACAAAATAAACAATAGGTCAAGAAAATTATTTAACATGAAAAAGTAATAAAATATTTTTCTTATGATGGGATCTTTTTATCACAAATTAGAGGTCAAATAAGATTGAATGCGATCTCAATTAATTTTACAAATTGAGACTTCATTAGGGATATTTTTTGCCAATATCACATTCCTTGGGTTTGATGGTGACATAACAAAATATTCGTGCAATAAGCAGCTGAGCACCGTTTATCTTTCAATCTTCATTGTAGATGGAATTACAAGGTGCCATTCACTAACCTCATCCGAAAGTAGTATATTTAATCGAGCAATTAATTCGTCAAAGGCTCCTTCTGGTGTTGGAATTTGCTCATTTGCCTCAATACCCAACTAAAATATATTGACAAAAAAAAAATTAGAGTATAATTTAGACAAATCAAAGCAAAGATTAAGTATCAATAAATGACCCTGTTGGAGTCAAATTGTTACACCATATCTATCATATGCACAGCTTGTTATAGTAAAAAGTTGGTGTATTGTTTATTTTTTTCTTAGCTTTTCTAATGTCTATATAGCAATCATGGCTTGTATGTTTTTCTAATATTCAAAATAAACAGCATAGCTAACATTCCTTGTGTCATTAGAGGCAGGAATCATTACAGGATCATATGTACCAACCACTAAACAAAGAGAGAGACCGAACTAAAGGCATGACTTTGCCTATATACCAATGATGAGTAGAACAGCACTGCATTGTGTTACTACCTTCTCTATAGCAATTTGTGCGGCAGCTTGTTCAGCATCCTTCTTTCTGGGGAAAATTCCCGAGCAAACTGTCAGAACAGGGAGCTCAAGTATACACCTGAATTGAATCTTGGTCTGTTGTGGTATGGCCAGACCTGGGCACAGGTCTTCAGCCGTATCTGCTACTTCCTCAACTCGGTAGCATGCCTTCGGCCCAAACTTCTGATGAAGTATGGCCTTTGGTGTGGAGGGTTGGTTCGTTGTTACCATTTCTCCTTTATTACTATATAAAATTTGAAAAGTTGCTACTCAACATTAGCTAAGCATAAACTATTAAACTTTCTAACAAAAGAAACTAGAATTTTTATTCAGTTTAAACGATCAACAAGCAGACGATTTGTCAAGCCAAGGGCACAACAAACCAATACATGCAGGACTGCAATTTTACCAAATTTAACAATTATTTATGTTCTTAATAGTTGAGGAAGACCACACAATTATGTTCTTAATAGTACAACTGCTGATAATTTGAAGATTCGTTAAGACAAGACCACACAAGTATTAGGCAATTTAGGTTGAAATAAATACAAAGTTGATGCTTGGAACATAATTGAACTGCTGATGGCTAACTGGGATAATATTGAGTTTGAATTTGCGCTTACCTAGAAAAATGAAAAAAGATTTGTGATCGTAAAGGAAATAGATAAAATAAAAATCCAAAAACAAAAGGAACTTCACCAGTTCTTCATCTCTTGGTTTAAGTGCCGATCGCTATTCTCGCAACCCAACTTTGTCGTAAAAAATTAGGGTTTAAGAGAGAGAGAGAGGGGAGGAAACAAAAAGTACCTTCACACAACTCTTGCTGAAACAGTAGTTTGAGTCTAGAGAGGGAAAGTGCAAATATTCCCTCGTTTCTTTTTTAAGAAGTGAAGAGGAATCACTCTCGTAGTCTCCTGTTAATTTTCGGCAGAATTTAATATAAAGACTTTTAAAACTTTCATATTATATATTTAGCTACTGAAATCTCATAATTATATATTTATTTATTTAAAACACAAAATTTTTCATATAAAATTCTCTAAAATTTTAATATTACATATTTGGCCATTAAATCTCATAAATACAAACTCGATTCTGCCTGAACCCTAAGGCCGCGATCCGACGGCCCAACTCGAGGCAAACCCGTGCGGACTCGTAAAAAAAGCGAAGGTCGAAGACGGACAACAAACTGACCCGCAAACCCGTCAGCTCGGCCAACCCGTCCAAACTCGACCCTGCAAACCCGTCGACTCGAGCGAGTTACGCCCGACATAGCCCGACACCTTTTCAATTCCCTACCTCTATTAGTGTTTTAGAGTGTCCGCACGAGTTTTAACACGGGTTTTTCCAAAAAGGATGGTCACTAGCCGTCTTCGACTCTAGAGTTTTTTGGACGAGTTCGCACGAGTTTGCCTCCGGTCGGGCCGGGCCAGATCGCGATCCCGGAGTTTTTGACCCGGGTCAAACACATACGAATTTTGTCAAATACCTAAATAGAGGAGATGAGAAGCGGTGTGAAATAAAGAAGCTAACGATTATACCCTTCTTCCCAAACTTGGTCTGACAAACTCGTGGCTCGGCCAACCCGTTGACTCGGGCGAATTTGACCCGATCCGACCTGGCCCGACCCGTTTTTAATTTCCTACCTCATTTAGTGTTTTAGAGTGGTAATTACCATTTAATTATTAATTTACATTAAATTTATTAATTTGCAGTTATGCTGGACAATAATAAAACATTTTGTGTTTTACTTGAATAAATATGTAATATTGAACTTTTAGAAGCCTTTGTATTAAACATTTTGTGTTTTAAATGGCTAAATATGTAATTATGAGATTTTAGTGGCTTAATATGTAATATTGAAGTTTTAGAGACCTTTATATGAAATTCTGCCTTTATTTTTTAGAGGCAGAATTTCACATGTATCTTTCAAATAATTTAGAATTCTTTATTTTTCTCATTAAATTTGGATATTACTTATTTCAAACAAATTTATCCATTTTTTGTTTTTTATATTAAAACTCATTTTAAATGTGTAAAATATTTATTTTATCCTTCATAAAAAACATTAAAAAATATAGCTTGTTTAATGAAAAATGATTGTCTTATATTTGATCTGTTTTTTAGGGCAAATTAGTAATTTGATACTCTTGACGAATATCCGATGATATGAGGTATAATGTTGTGTATGTATTTTATACTCATTTTATAAAAAGGATAAAATATACATATTTTATTTACATTTTTAATTAAGAGTAAAATATGTATACTTAAATGTCACCGGATATAAATTAAGAGTACAAAGTGACTAATTTGTTATCATAAACCGATCAAATATAAGATTGGTATTTTTCATTAAACGAGCTTCATTTTTAGTTGTTTTAATGCATGATAAAATGCATATCTTACACATTTAAAATTAGTTTTAACATTAAAAATAATAAAATGAGTAAATTCGTGAGTTTTTTAATTTCAAAAGAAAAATACGTAATATTTAATTATAGAAAAAAAAATTCATAATTTTGAAGTTTTTTAGCGTCATACTTAAATTCCGCCAATTTTAAAAATGGAGAAATATAGCACGAGTTGCTTAGAGCATCTCCAATAGAGCAATTAAAATTAATTGTAGAAATTTTAGAAATTAAGCAATCTATTCTTACATTGGTACAATCAAACAAACAATTGAGAATTAAACACTTGACCAATAAAAATTAAACATTTGGCCAACTCATCTTCAAAAAAAGAATAGCCATAATTGCTAAATAAGCAATTCTTTCTTATAATTGCTAAATAAGCAATTCTTTCTTATAATTGCTAAATAAGCAATAGACATGCAACCCAACAATTACAAAATAATTGACACATTAGATTAAGCAATTGAAAAGCATCTCCAATTGGAGATGCTCTTAGGTTTCTATACCCGTTTAAATAAGAAATTCTTCGGTAGTCAAAATTTAAAGGGCTGTTTGGTAAGGCTTCAAAGAGCTGATTGTACATTAATAGTTCGACAAATAATTTTCAGATACAAAATTTGAAAATATCGTGTAAATTTTGATTGACAACGTATATGAACAGATTGAAAATTTCATATTATTTTATGATTTATTCAACCTCTCTTTATTTTCTTTCTTCAAAAGTCTTCAATGGCACAGCTCGTTCTATTATTTTTTTACTATTGAATTTAAAATATTTCAAGGAAATTAAAGGTTATTTGACTGGATTGACATTATTCATTTTACTTTATGAGTTTTTCTAATAAATCTAAACTTTAAATCAGAAGGAGTGAGTCTTCTATGGACAAAAAATTTAAATCTAAATTAATTACAATCGTTGATCATCATCAATAATTGTGCAATCAAATTGATTTTGCATCAATAATAGTGAAATCAAGTTAATTTTGATTCACAGTAGAATTTGCCAGATATAATTAAATGGTGACTCTAGATTGTAAGTGCTCTTTTTGTCCACTTGTGCATCTTGTTGATTTATTTGATGACATGTGAATAAGTTATTACAAAAGCATTAATCACTTTTTTTTTCTGAAAAACCAAAGTATAGCATCTTTATTTTTGAAACTACTGAAGATCTACTTTAGAAATTTATTCTTTCTTAGAATCTAAACTCTCACATCATTGAAATTAAAATTAGAATTTTTTAATTTCCACATAAGCAAATTTTAGAAGATCAGTCAATTTTAACGAATTGCTAAATCACGTCAGAATTTATAAACTTTGAAGTAAAATTACTAAATAAAAAAATTTAGAATAAAATTGCTAAATAAAAATCGCATCTACAATATTCCTTAAACTGAGTTGCCCTTTAAGTAGAAAGCTTAATTTTCAATTAGTAATAACTGATATGCAGGGAACGTACAGACTTTTTTTAATATATCATCCCTCCACTTCCTGTCCCCCCCTCTCGGGTCCCCCGCTACGCGACAAAACAGTTACGTGTACAGTATAAAGACTTGTAACATTTAATATAAAGATTTCCATGTTAAAATGGAGACTGCCAAATAAAGTATTATGTGTACATTTCCTTAGAAATGAAGACTGTCAAAAGTATAAAGACTTCCATGATACAATATTCATTACAGTATATAATTAACAAAGAAATTACAAATAAATATTACATGTCTTGAGAAATGAAAACTTGACACTCAATATTTATTATAATGAATTCAGTCCAATAGTATAAAGACTACTACATTTGAGTATAAAGACTTACATTCAGTATATAAAGACCACTACATTTATCCTATATGGAGGGCGTGTAAGGGGGGCTTGTAAGGGGGACGGTTAGTCGCTTCCTTTTTTAATACCCTGCCGCTATAAGCATAATATACATCTATAACTATTCAAAATTTAGAAACATGTTACATACACTTGGAACTAAAATAGCAGTAGAAGAACCAAACACTACGGGCCTGTTTGGCACCACCTAGAGGTGTGCTAAAACCCGTCCGCGCATCCGACCCGACCCGCTCCATGGCCCAGATCCGACTCGACCCGTGGCCCAGATCCGACCCGACCCGTGGTTGGCGAATCCACGGATCTATGGCGGGTCGGGTAGGCCCAAAATTCCCATACCCGTCTGAACCCATGCCCGGCCCGTGGACCCGCCAGACCCGACCCGTGGAACCGTGCCCATATCCGTCCCAGACCTGTGATAGATCCATGTCACTTTATGTCACATCAAATTCAAAAAAATAAAAAAAATTCGAAAAAATAAAAAATTTCAGCAGAAAATTTTTCATTTTAAAGTAAAAAAAATAAAACAAAAAATTCAAAAAAAATCGGTAGAAAAATTAATTTGAAAAAAATCCGGCGGGACCAAGGTTTTAAATAGCGTATAGCGGTCCATAGCGGTGAGGAAGTCATTTAACGTTTAGCGGTATAGCGGTGATAAAGCGGACGATAAACCACAACATCGCTATTTTCTACATATACATTATGTTAAAGCAAATTGTCAAGAATATCAATGAAATTACTAAATTAAATAAATTTATCAAGAAATTATGCATCTCTCTTATGTCTTTAATAGAAAAATGCAACATATAAGAAAATACTGTTGACCTAAACAATTCATTTGGTCTGTTGATTTGAAAAAAAATTGAATTTAACTAGTTTGTTGATGAGAATTTGTAAGTTATGTATGGAACAAAATATAGAGCTTGTCGTGATCTTTCCAACGCATAAAAAATCACTAAAATCGGAGTTACGAGTCAAAAGTTATGACCATTTGAACAAAAGTACCGATATATCCGCTTTATCACCGCTTTTTTTCAGACCGTCATCCGTTTTATCACCGCTAAATTCCGCTTTATCGCCAAAAACCGCTTTATCAGCGTGTTTGAAATAAATCGTGCGGTTATAGAAAAATTTCCGCTATATCCGTTTTATCGGCGCTTTATCGCCGTTTTTTAAAAGCTTGGGCGGGACTCATGCCCACCCGACCCGCCCGGATTTATCACAGGTCGGATTGACCCTTTCCACTGTGGACCCGTGCTTATCCGACCCATGATACCCGTGGTACCTGTAGAACCGTGGATATGTGGATCCGAATCCACGAGTACCCGAGCCGTTCCGTTTGTAATACACTAGCACCAACTCCGCACCAGGTTTATTTTGGGAAATCTGACAATATGGCCTGTTTCACATCATTAAAAATCTGCACATAAAGATAGAAAATACATATTTAATTGTTGTACAGTGCTTTTGCCAATTAGTATAACAATAAAGTGGAGTTTTTGTAGATAATGCTCAATGTTGGTCTTTATGGATATTACCACGGTAGTTTATTTGCAAATTGAATAAAACTTGAACAAAAAAAGGAAGAAATACACAAACATATCAAAGTAAGCATGCATCGTAACAACCAAACTGCAGCTTACCACCTTTATGTAATGAGTAATGACTAACTGCATTAAAAATAGTCAGGTTTTCAGACTAATTTGCAAAAAGGTATAGGCATATTAATAGTTTATATATTATATACAAAGCTATAGAGGCAATTAGAATATACTATCATCAAAGTACGACATTTGTAGAATATCTAATTTGAAAATCCAACAAAACAAGGCTTATTTCATCTCTGTAGTATCTGTTGTGGCCGGGGACCCGATTCTTCTACCGCGCAGCACCGACGGACGGTCTAGATTTACTGTGCTGTCAGCTACGGACGGCCCAGATTTGATTCAGGGGTGATATATAAAATTTAGCTTGCACGAATCTTGATGCAAATTAAATGCTGAGATTTGCTGCTAAAATTTACGGTGCTGCACGATAGAATCCGTGGCCTGGTGCATCCAACCTTATTAAGTCATCAAACAGCTTTAATGTCTCCTCAAAATAAGAACTCCCTCCAGATTGTATTGAATTGTGTGCTACCAATAGTCTAGCCAATGTGGAATCGTATCTGCTGCTCTTATTGAGCAAGATCAGGATTCTGCTCTTCTGATTTGGACCGTTTAAATTTCAGATCTAAAACTTATAAAATATATCGCCTCTGATTTTCATCTGTGAGCGGTCCGATCAAAATTGGACGGTCCATATCAGAAGAGCAGGACCTGCTCTTGCTCAATAAGAGCAGCAGATACGGATCCAGCCAATGTCAGCTTCACAAATTTGCTAAAATAAAGAAAAACAGATATAATAATTATTAAAATGTCAGATCCACGGTTCGAGTTAATTACACTTTTCACTTTTTCTTAAACGAAAACTTTTTGAGTGAAGGGTTAATTTAAGCATCAAACAAGAAATTCTATATATTGTTGCCAAAAGCTTGGTAATGTACTGGTTGACAGAAAATAGAAATGATAAAGTATTTTTTATTAGATGGTAATTTTACACATGTAGGTCTACATCTGTTTATATACACAACAATAGCCTAGGTCTAATAAATGCAGCAATATTTACATAGATAATATAATTAACTCCCTAAAATATAAACAAGGAGTGGTTTCAGATAGAAAGATATTCTTTGAGGATTTGAGAAGATTCTCAGATGATCTGAAAGGATTTTAGAGTATCTTAGAGGATTCTGAGAGTTATGTGAGGATTCAGTTAGGATTCTTGACACTGACTAGGACTGGTATCTTCCATTTAGGTGCTACATATTCTACAAAAGCAGAATTGAGAGAGAGAGAGAGTGCGCACTAGATATAGCGAATTTTGTGAGGATTGTAATGCTTTTACTTTTGTGTGTTTTCATTGTGTTTTTAAAATTCACACTATTTATCAGGGACATTTTTTTATGCATCTAAATTTAGACCATTTTATCGTGTAGTGTGGTGTTGTCAATCGAACTTTTTTACTGTGTAGTGTGGTGTTGTCATATATATTGATCTATGAGAAGAAAATTGACTAGCTTGTTTAGAAGAAGTAAAAGATCGGCTCCGCACTTTATAAAAGAACACTCGTTTTATAGTGAAATCGATCCGGAAGGAAGATTTTGTTCCGGGAGACCTGTGGACGTAGGCCTAAGTTGATTGATAAGTCGAACCACGTTACATAACATGTTCTCGATTGCTCTCTTTTCACTCTCTCTTTATTACTTTGTTTTTTATTGATTTGTGATTTTCTCTATTACTTTTAGAAATTGTTTGCTCTAAATTTTGGCTATGTGATTAAGGTCTAAAAACTCTTAACTTGAAATTATTGATTGAAAACGCTTTCGCTTAGTAATTTGACCTTAATCTTGCCCTTTAAGCTCCAACTCTAACTCTAACACAGTTGACATTTTCCTTCTCCAAAACCGATCCTGGAGTCAATAACGACATCCTTCGAAGCGACACCAATAGCGAAGTCATTGGTGGTCGAAATGACTCGAACCCGAAGTAGCCATAACATGAGCATTTTTTCTTTTTGAAAAAATGACAAAAAAGATAACAGTGATTTTAGATGTAAAATATGAAAAAAATTGAATCTAAACAATTTCTGATATTTCTCTAATCTTAAATGGCAAAAATAAAATTGTCCTTTACAATTTATTCACACAAATTTTAAGACAATTGGACGGACACCCGCCTGTTGCATGGTGCATCGCGACAATGGACCAAAATCTGGCACTAGAAGCTCACTCCAAAATATCTAACAATTCAAATCTGTTGTTTGCAATTTTTTTGCTTGTTTTGATTTCTCAAGTTGGTTGCAATTTTTTTTTATTTTGAAAAATCGCCAATCCTAAATTTTAATGTGACAATTCCTTTCCTAGCATCAAATATAAGCCAAAGTTCCAAACCATGTTATTTTTCGTAATATATTATTTTTCGCCAATCCTAAATTTCGTAATATATTACCTTCAAATAGAAAGATTAAACTCAAAATCAGCTAATCAAGCTATCTTTTTTTTAATATAAAGGATTCCGAAGCCTAGACATTTATTATTAAATATTTTTTTTAACGAATTCTCATTTTGACGCTCACGCGAGTTTAAACCGTGATCTCAATAAAACCATTCTAATTAGTAATGATTAGATTGCTGAACCATTTGCAGCTAATCAAGCTAATTATATGCTAATTATATATTTATATGACATATAATTTATAAACTAGGCATTGAATTCCGTGCTCTTTGCTTTTGTTAAGCTAATTATATACTAATTATATGACAGAATTTATGAACTATGCATTGAATTCGGTGTTCTTTGCTTTTATTATCCACCTCACGAAGCACTAACCGCACGTCTCTTTATCCCAATTTCGCTACACAAAGGTCCTTGTTTTGTATTCTTGGCTTGTCTGGTTATTCAATCTTTCTTTTTCATTATCGCATTTATATCTCCATTGATTATTCCCAATTCTTATATTTTCTACTCCCTGTTTATTTCGCTCTTTGTTTCACTTTTCACTTTTCAGGGAATCAAGCCCGCGTCAAATTTGTCGGGTAAAGGAAATTTCGCTTGTTGGTTGTGGTGTAATTGCCATTCCTTGTAAGATCCTTTTCCCAAATTTTGGTTAATTTCTCAGTGGATCACACTCCAGCGAGGTTTGCCATTTGGGTTTTGGGTCGATGTGCTAATTTCTCCACCTTTGCTCTTAACCTCCATAAAGAAATTCTACAATTAATAACCCCCCAAATTCGTGCCTTTTTAATTTTCAATTGAAGCTTGGTATTAGAGTCCCAAATCTATTTGAATACATAGGTTGATAAGCTTTGATCTGTCAGCTTGTCCAATTAGATTTTGATCATTTGGTAAAATTCAGAAGCCCCAACATTTTAACAGCCAGAAATTGATCAAGTTATAAAGGCAAATCCTCTGACAGTTTTACCTCATAATTTTGCTTACCTCTACTTATTGATGGGTACAAACACTGATTTCTCCAGTTAATTTTGGGTAATTCATTTTAGGTCCTGCAAATCATGGCTGAGATATTGGGGCCTCGTGTGTACAGTTGTTCCAGTTGCCGAAATCATGTATGCCTTCATGATGATATCATTTCCAAGGCATTTCAGGTTAATATCTTCTGATATTTTGGTAATATATGTCCTGGTATCTTTATTTGAGATATGATCTTCTTATATATGTTTATTCAGTGGAGTCTTTTTTATTTTTTTTATTATTTCACTGAATTGTTCAACACAATTTGGTCTCTTTTTGTGCAAAAGTGAAGGTTCGACTTTTAAGAAGACACAGAGGAATGTCTTTTGCGTCATTCCTTCTACTCTCCAACTTGTGAGGTTTAAATAACAATTACATGGTTAGTGTTGCAAGTAGTACATTGATCATTCGCGTCAAAGAAATCTGAACTCTTAAACTAAAAGAGTAGTTACATATACCCTTTCTATACCCTTAAAGTTGCAAAATGATTTTACAGAACTATTTTGGTACCCTGCTGTTCAAAGGATAAGAATGACTTGAGTGGCTTCTTTTTGAGTGGTTATATTTCAATTTAGATTTAAAACTGGGTCCATCTGACTGAATTTGCTAACTGTTGAATAGAGTCTGACTTGGAGCTGAGTTGTCAACTTATTGGATTTGCATTGAGTAGGTTATGCATGGTCAGCCTGGCCATATTGTCATGCTGTAGATGAATTTGGATGAAATTTCATTTGCGGTTGATTATTTATTCGTAATGAAATTGTATCGGCCAATTAGGTTATGCTTAAAGTCAATTAGGTCAAAACAGTCTGGTTATGTATTTTTTCGTTTTGTAATATTAATCTGGTATAAATTGAATAAATTGATTCAACCACTCAGTTGGTCAACGAATCCTGATTTTCCTATAACTGAGTTCCGAACCTAAATTCAGGAGTTCAAGAATAGCCAGTCCAAATCAGTTCTGCATAGATCCTTAAGTATGGCTGTATAAGTATATAATATTACCAGTATGCACGTTTGATCCATACCAAGATCTGTATAGGATACCTTGCCATGTGCTATTATTTTAACTTCCATTTATTCCAATTACCAGGGAAGGAACAGTCGAGCATTTCTGTTCTCACATGCCATGAACATAGTGGCGGGGCCCAAGGAAGACCGTCAACTCATGACTGGGCTCCACACGGTGGCTGATATTTACTGTTGTGATTGTCGTGAGGTCTTGGGCTGGAAGTACGAGCGGGCCTACGAAGAGACCCAGAAGTACAAGGAAGGCAAATTCATTTTTGAGAAATCCAAGATCGTCAAAGAAAATTGGTAGTAGTTTCCTTTGCTAGATTAGGAGATTTTGCATATATTCTTGGAAAGTTAAATGTTTGCATATTTATCCTTGTGTATAGCCACTCGCTTTCATAAAAATGCACTTCACTGGGGTGTGTTTGCAAGCTTGGATCTCAGCATTTCATTATGGTCCCCCAGAAAGCTGCTTTTTGAACACATTAATTTACTAAGCAATACATCTCTTGTTAAATTAATTCTTTGCTGATCTATCCAAATTCAATGGTGTTGCAAGAAGGGCTTTGTAGGGGCATCCATGAATACAAGTTTGAGATATGCAAGCAAGGGAATTTCCAAGGTTGTATATGCAAAAGTCTGAAAAATGTTTTCTGTAGTTAAAATGTTTTTTTTCTGTAGTTAAAATGTTAGAACTCACGAGTTCTCGTGGTCGTCTCCAGTTGCACAATCTCTGTAAAAAGGTGCATTGTTTCTTTCAATCTTCACTGTGAATAAACAGAAACCTTTTTTTTAATTCTTTATGTGTTTTTGTCTGTAGTTTTAGGTGCATTCACCTAGACTTGCTATGCTGAACAAAATATGATACCAGTCTGGTTGTTCTTTATGCGCTGATATTTGCAGTAATGATTGTTTAGTGTTATGCACTTATGCTAACCAATTATTTGTTACTTATTCATCCTTAACCAAACAAACAATTTGTGTCCTGTGCCAGTCTTTTTTCTTACCATGGGGAAAAACCGGTATTGACTGATATTAACCGAGCTGTAAAATTGTTTAAACGTGAGCTTCCAGATGGAATTGGTCTTAATAATTCGAATTAGTTGGATTTTAGTTTTTTGTTATTCATTGCCCGTAGGTTTACAACACACACCTACAAACAAATCAGAAAATGAATTTGAAAAACCTCTCTTAAAAATAATTTCTAACAAGATTTGAACCTCAAACTTCTCTATGAGGCATTTTGCCTCACCACTACACTATCACCACTTACACTAAGTAGAATTTGGGAGTTGGATTCTAGTTTAGAATGATGTTTCGGTATATTAAGCGCATAAAATGCCAGGAGTATCAAAAATGGCATATAAAGCTGCTGGTCACTGGAAAAGTACTGGGGACAAACTTGTCGCACTTTTAAATGGTCTTAAACCATTTCAATCATGGCCATCTAAGTTTAGTTCCTTTCTGGCGTAAAAAGAAAAAGAAAAAGAAAAAGAAAATAAAGAGAGTAAAACTCGTGGCTTAATCAAAGCTTGATTTTGAGAGAATGATAGGCATATTTCTTTTTCTTAACCACTGACAGCTAAAACGTTTGCAAAAGGAACCAATAAAAGTATATTAAGGACCGCTATGGAATGTATCCGCCGTCGTAGTTTTGGTGGCACGGAGTTGCCATTTTTTCACTGAAAAACGAGCTCCACAAATAATTCTTGAATCAAATTACAATCGCTTAAATTAAGACAACGACTGTAATTTGCTCAATGGCATTGCGTGCGATTGCTTTTATGGCAACAGATACGGATCTTGTTCTCTATAATCTATATACATTCGACAAGGAGCATTGTGATAATGATTTTGTTACCTGTTAATATTGTTGGAAAAAAATGTTAACTTCTAAGAGCATCTTCATTCCTTAACTCATGGAGTTTCTAAATAATTACCATATTAGTTTTAGAAATTTTATCTTTCTTTAGTTTCTAAACATTTCATCTCTGAAACTAAAACGTTAGAGTTTCTTAATTGTCACATCATCAAATATTACTAGTGTTGTGGGAGACCGATCAATTTTAGTCAATAATTAAGCCACGTCAGAGTTTATAAACTCTACAACAAAGTTGTTAAGTAAGAAACTATGAAGCAAAGTTGCTAAATAAGAAACTCATTTACATTTTTGAAACTCATTTAGAAACTGTCACGTCAAATTAGAAACTCCAAAAATTTCAGAACTGAAGATGCTCTAACCCGCTTTGATGAATGGCGAATCAACTTTTAAACTACGTCATATTTTATTCACGATCAATCTAAACTAAAAATAAAAATCATATTTGATACACGACTCATAGAAAAATCAACCTTTTAATTATATCAAATTTGATACACTAACAATTTTATCAAATTTGGTACACTAATAAATTTTATTTAATTCCTAATAACACATCAGTGGCACTTTCTTCCGTCGATTATCTCAGAATCTCATTACACAGGATCCATGCTGTAACAAAAAAAAAAAGAAAAATCCATTATAGTATTATTTCTTTATTTCAATGGCTACGCTGCAAATTTCCCGTGCAATAAACGTCACAAGCGTATCGGGATACTCTGATCGAAAGCAAGTCTCCCCGACATGAACCCGAAACCGACATCTCCGGTATCGGGTGGGGACCCGTCGGGATCCGGCCAGCCTCCGCCTTCCCCTGTTACCGAGGCCGCGGCGGAGGCGGTGGTGATCGATTTGGTAACGGCGCTGGGGCGACGGAGGCTTTATCGGGAGGTGACGCTAGCACTCCGCTCGGGGCTGCGCGATGCCAGAGCAGATTTCTCGTTTCTTCGCACGCGTGGCTTGAGAGCTTTGATTAAATTTCTACACTCTGTCGCCAGCTCCGACGAGTCCCTCCGCCTCTTTCGCCATTCTCAGACTGTTCCCGAACTGCAAGGTTTCTGTTTCTTTCTGTCTATATATCTATCTCTCAATCTGTTTCTATGATTTGGCATTTGTTTGGAAAGGGGATAATTCGGAAATTGATGTATAGTGTTTTCGTTAGTCATGAATTGCTGATGTTTTAATTTTGTAAGGTTAAATACATGTATAAACTGGACACACTGGAATTGGATTCCAGTAACCTGACTAAAAGGTATATCTTGCTGTTCATTCCACTCGTACATGAGAAAAATCAATATCAGCTTTCATTACTGAACCAGTTGCCTTTGGTGGATCAATTATACTTGTCATTTTTGGTGCAAAATGAGCCAATTGAGGTTTTGAACATCAAAGTTTTATGAAAGTGCTGAGTTCCTAATTCTTAGTGCAATACTTTCTGATTTTTTATTTATCTATTGATATAATATTCTGTTTGAAGTCCTTACTAACAAGCTTGTGTTTTGTAACAGTGATTCCTGTTCTATTTCAGAATACACTATGTTTGCCAAAAGATACCCCTAATGTGCCACTTGATCATCTACTTGGTGTCAACCCACTTAAAATAAACAGCCCTGCGAGTGACACTGAAGTTTCTCTCGCACTTAGGGTTTTGGATGGCTGTTGCCTTATGTACAGTCGATGTGCATCACAAGCGCAAAAATTCAAAGCAGTGAAGGTACACATTGTAGTGTGAATTGATTGATCAATATTGAGTTCTGTATTTGGGGTCTGTTTCGTTTTTGCATCCATTGTTGTATAAATCCGCAAACAGTTCTCGAGTGTTCTCATAGTTGGAACTAACGACCAAATTGGATGTTGAGATTTTCACATTAATGTCTAAATAATTTTCAAGTTGCTGAATAAGTTCACAACTAATGCCTAGTTGTCGGCTCTAGAGCTGATTGAACCATTATGACGTGACATGCAAGCTGATAAAAAACTTTATCGAGTGTTTTCTGATTGATTATGTTTTTGAAGTTGGGTGTTAGTTGCAAGAAACATTTGATGCTGTTGTAAATTATAGTACAATATTGCTATAGTTTTCAAAAGCACCCCAAAGTTTAGGCTTTATTTAGAATTAATGAATTTGTTTGTGATAATTTATCAACTTCATGCAGGTTCTTGTAAATATATTATCAACGCGAGGTCCACTTGAGCAAGCAGCTTGCTTAGATGCCTTAATATCTCTTATGTTGGATTCTTCTATGAACCAGAAAGTATGATTTTTTATATAAAGTTTGCACCAATTGACATTAGTCATGGTACTGTTATGTTAGTCCATGCTGGCTCATTCCCATTAATAGATTTTATCTTCTTGTTACAGGATTTCGACGAATACCGTGGTCTGGAGAGAGTTGCTGATCTTTTGAAGGATGAAAAGGTCGATGAAAATATAAGGTTAGTTTATTTCTTATTTTGAATGAAGTTATGATTTTCTTCACATAGAAGTCCTTTCACAGTTTTATACTTGAATTGAACTGGTATGGTAATACGCTTCTTTGCTAAATTTATCTGAATATCAATATCAGTTCCATTACTTCTGTATGAAACTCAAACATAATACTTGTTCCATGCAGATTAAAATGTGGAGAGTTATTGTTGATATTAATTGGCCATGTGCATGGGAAAGAAAATTCTCCTTTAGCACACATAAATGAAGATATAAAGCAATTATTTGGTGAGGAGTGTGCCTCCCTAGTTTGGGCTGCAAGCAAGTTCGGTTCAACTTTAGATGCCGACAAGAGCCAAACAGCATTGCAGATCCAAGCCCGTAGAGTCCTCGAGTCTCTTGAGGCCCAGTAATTAATCACTATTCCTGGAACTCTTTTAAAAACTGAAACTGGTTTTGATAGATGATTTGCATTATTCATTTTTCTTCTTAATTTTATTGAATATTGATTGATTAGTGGTGTTGTAAACTTGTAATGCATTTGATTTCCTCATCTGGTTGTATTATTTTTCTTTTCATACAATTGTTTAGACAAAATCTGATACTTTCTTTAGTTTCATACTTCCTTTATTGTAAAATATTAGGAGATAGCTAACGGAGCTTGCATAATGATATGCTGCAATAGGGAGGGCATGCATTTGTTCAATGGACTGTTAGTTAATTTGTTTAGCTTTTCTTGTCCTATTAGATTTATACTTTAATAACGGGAACTTGTGACAGATCTTGGTTT
>CAXKVX010003143.1:0-13564 GCA_964058865.1 Eleocharis quinqueflora
CACTAAAATTGAAGGTTTAAAATTTTAATTGACGTTAATGGCAACGTTGTCCATTTGATTTTTTCACAAGATCGGTGCTGGAAATATCGACTTTTCTATTTTTCAAACTTTCAATGCAATCTTACTTTCTATTTATAATTTGTTTATTAAATTTTTATATTAAAAAAATTGCTTGCTCTAGCCAATTTTCAATATTGAATGGTCACATCCATTTCCCCTCAAAAAAAAAGAAGAGGTATTCGTATTTTCTGAAATGATCAAAATAATTTAGGAGAGAATAAATAGTTTTAATGAGTGAATATTGTAGTAACGTTGTAGTAATTATTGTAGCAGCGTTGAAAATCAAGAAACGAATATATATTATAATTTGAAGGGATACGAATTCAAAAAAAAAAAAGAGTGTGAACAAGCACACAAAATAACTAGATAAGTCGGTTGGCATTTCCACATCTCTCTCCATCTGAAATTCCGAGCTATATTCTCCCTCGTCTCCTAGCTTTGTCGCCGCCGCCTACGACCGCTGATGGTTGCGTCCCAACAAGAGTTCCCATACACACCGTCAGATCATGATCGAACGGTAACTAACTGGATTGTTCCATCACTGGATTCGGCTGGTCGTTGGTCCGTCTGGCTCTTATCCTTGACACTTGGCGACCAACTTGATACTTTCAATTTCGCAATGGAATGGAAAGTTAGATGGACTTGGTCTACCACTCATCCGTAGGCTGCTATGCTGGTCTGTCATATAATTTATATATCCCGAGTGATGGGATCATGGGAAAGTTGATTTGAAGATGTCTTAGAAGCATAGTAACAACACCATCATGGCATCATCATATATTCATATGAATTAAAAAATCATAAGAAAAATAACTTTTATATTTGGTTTGTTTTTGTTCAATATCTCTTGAAATTAATTAAAAAAGTAGAAGAATAAAAGAACTAATTGCAAGCACAAATTGACAATTTTAAAATGCACTCAATAAAAATAGAAGCATAATGTATTTATTTGAACTTAAAAATTGTATTATGTGAAGAATCATGGTTAATAATATCATAATTGATGTCTCACTTTTTTACGTTTTTTTCAGTAATAGATAATAATCTTTATCTTTGAATAAGTCGAAGTCAATCTAAAATTTTTTGTGTGACATTCTGCCCTCACTCTATTTTGAACCTGCAACCTCTCAAATGAGTAGTTGTTCTTAACCACTGGCTTAAAAGTTAATTCTTATACTTCACGCATAATTGTATTTCTTAAGTGAGGTTTTCTTCTCGAGTTCTATTTCTTTCTAAAAAATTAGACGTCTTTTATTTTATTGTATAAAAAAAACAAATTTGATCAATGTTTAAAAATATTTAATTTAACATAAAACACTTTACATTTTAATAGTGAAGTTTAAAATTTAGAATTTAGGACTTACCATATAGATTTAGAGTTAAAAGTAATCAGTAATCAAATTTGATATTAGATCTATCTAAATAACACAAATATATTTATAAATTTTAGTATTTTAATTTGAATATGTTTTTTCAAAAAATATATATTGGGAATTGAGTATACCAAAAGTTAGGACGTATGTTAAACTTACCTTAAAAAATTAAACATAATATGACATAATAAAAAATAGCAATTGAATATAATTTAACATACTAATTCAAAAGTAAGTGGCAACTTGGAGTCCAAATTGGTCCCCTAGAAGAGGAAAAAATCATCACAAGCTAGAAACATATTATGATAAGGAAGCTGATAGACAAATACTCAATTCGATATGCATGTTATTTATACATGGTAAACACTTTGTTATGAAAATTAAGTAGTTAAGATCGATGTATAACAAAGTGTTTAACATGTATAACAAATTTCATAACAAAACAACATATGACCGAACTAAATAACATACATAACAAAATACGTAACATACATAACAATCATGTATCGAATAGTGATATTAAGAACATCCAAAAAATAATGATAATTATCTCCGTCCGCAATTTTGTGAAATTTCTATCGCTTACACACAAATAAAAGAAATGTGCTTCATGCCTTCATCCGTAGCTTGAACCTACAAAATTTTGCTATTTATTCGAGAGAACCACTAGACCACTTGGATGTTTGTGTCTTATACAAATTGTAGTATTATACAGAAATTAAAATTGAACTATTCATCACATAATATATTGTGTGAATTTCTTAAATCTTCCGAACTACATTATTATATTTATATGGTATATGATTTAGTCCTAATTTTACTAATAATATTCGAATTATATTTGATTATTTGTATTTGTCTAATATTTAGTCGGTATTTGTATTAAAAAAATAGAAGTAAATACAAATATAATTCACCATAATTGAATCAGTTTGCACCTATTAGACATCCAAAGAAAAGAAAGATAAAATAAAATAACGTGTCATCTTGTCATTTCTTTTTTCTTTTCTTTTTTTGAGGAGAGGAATCATCCGGCATATTTATCACATCCGCCGTAACAAAAAAGAAAATTACTTCTGCAAAAAAAAAGTTTCATTAGAAATTTTAACTCAGGACAATAGACCAAAATCAATAAATAAACAATAAACAAATAATTATATAGTGCAATGGTGCACGAGTGCCCCAGTGGCGAACTCATCGCGCGTGAGTATGAAAGTCCCCACACGGTGGACACTGTTGGAGATCCGAACAAATGGAGGATTGGTGGTGCAGCTTCACTGCTTCAGCCTATCAATTGGAGATTTGGAGGAATAGAGGATGGATAGATGCTTGCGATTGTCGGGGGGAGGAATCTGTGGACCCGAAACAGCGACCACATCATTTTCCTAAAAGCTATTTTTCTGTGCACCCAAATATGTAGGGGGTGTAAATGGGTCGGGTTGGTCGGATTTCGTATAGATTTTCAACTCGTTAAAAGTCATTTGGGTAGTAGTATTTTCAACCCGTAACCAACCAACTAAAAATAAAAACCATCCAATTCATATTTTGTTTAGGCGTTCGGATTTTGTGGGTTTCGCGGGTGTCACAAACTTCAATATTTCACACAATTTTTTAATGATAAAAAAGTAAAAGTAACAATTAAAAATAATTTACATAATACATTGGCGTGAATTCGTAGTAGAAATTAAAATTAAGAAGTTTGACAAAAAAATATACATGTAAGTTTGAGACGAAAATTGAATAAATTTTTTTATTGAAGCGATATAATTGTCTAATTAAATATAAAATCGGGTCGGGTGTGATCACGTTTTATTCTATAATCCATACCCACGTATTAGATGTCGGGTTCGACAAAATAAAAACCGTAACCGACTATAAATAATCAAAATTCGCATTTTTCGGATTGGATTGGTCGGGTCGGTCGAATTAATCGAGTTAGTCGGGTTGGACTTACACCCCTACAAATATGTAATTGTGGGTTGATTTAGGATGCTTCTAATTAGGGATTTGACAAAATTCGGATAGATTCGATTCTGCCTCGGAAAATTCGAGACCGACCAATTCAGATAGATTCGATCTGAATAGGCCAATTCGAGGGCGATTTCGTGTGCATCCGTCCAAAAAATAATCGGGGATCAAAGACAGGTAGCGATCAACTTTGTTGGAAAAATCCCGTGTTAAACCCGGTCCAAGAATGATCCGACCCGACCCATCCCGATCTGTCTAACTCATCATTAACCCGTGCAAGACTCATGCAAACATGTCCAAACCCATTCAAAACCGTCCTAACCCACACAAACTCGTGCAAAACCCATACAAACTCGTGCAAAACCCATACAAACTCGTGCAAAACCCATGCAAACCCGGAAACAACCCATTAAATTAAAAATAAATAAATAAAAAAAAGAAAAAAATCCGTCCAACCTGACCTGGACCAAACCCGCCGAGTTGCTAACGCATAGGTCTTAGATGGGTTGCGGTCGACTTAAAAAAATTTGACCGTCAAAACCCGACCGGACAAACCTGTCAACTAGTCCAACCTGTTGACCCGGGCAGGTTTGGCCCGACCCATTCTGACCCCGCCCGTTTTCAAATGCCTAGTTGTAACTAGGGATTTGACAAAACCCGGACAGGTCCGACTCGGTCCAGGAAACTCAAGGTCGCGACCCGACCCGACCCGATGCGGTAAATCCGAGGGCAAACCTGTGCAGACCCTTAAAAAAATCGAGCGCCAAAGACGGGTAGAGGTCAACTTGTTGGAAAAACACGTATTAAATCGGCCCGAGAAAGATCCTGCTCGACCTGTTCCAACTCATTATGCCCAAACCCGCACAAACACGTGCAAAACCCGTGCAAATTCGTGCAAAACACTTGCAAACCCAAAATAACCTGACCAAACTCGAGAATAATCCATTAAATTTAAAAATAAAAAATAAAAAATTCAGAAAAATAAAAATAAATAAAATCTGGCCAACCTGACCCGACCGAATCTTATCGGGTTGCTAACCCATGGGTCTTAGATGGGTTGCGGCCGGCTTAAATTTTTTGACCCGTCAAAACTCGACTCGACAAACGCGTCTACCCGTCCAACCCGTTGACCCGGGCGTGTTTGGCCTGACCCGTCCCGACTCGACACATTTTCAAATGCCTACTTCTAATTCTAGGAGCATTTGCATCTCCAATCCAATAATTAAAATTAATTGATAAATAACAATTACAATTTTTTTTGAAATTAAACAATTCATTTCTGCATCGACACAATCAAGCAAACAATTGAGAATTAAATATTGGACCAATAAGAATTATACATTTGGCCGACTCATCTTTAGAAAATTATTTTTTATTAAGCATTTTTTCTAGCGATTGATTAATAAGCAATGAATTTGCATTTTGTGGAGTACTTCGGCCTGAAATGGTCAGCACAAAACTTTTGCCCCTCATTCGAATTCATTGCCCACACAGTAATTACTATAGCGTTTTTTATATTTACAACACTATTTGATATCCATGCCGTAATACGAAAGAGCTAGCTCTTTCGATTATATTCATAAGTGATAATCATACAATTTAGTAATTACAAAATAATTGACACATAAGTAATAAACAATTACTCTTGCACTAGATGTGCCGAAAGCTCGAAACTCACAGTCACAGGCATAATTGCCACGTAACACGCATGACAAGATATTTGATGATTGGGTTAAAGATTACTGTTGTTTTTTAAGTTATTCTTTTTTATTTGCATCCCTACAAAAGATTTATATTTGTTTTAATCTATGGAGTGTTCTGTATACATTTTAAATTATTTTTGTACAAATGAAACGATGAGCTACCAACTTTTTCTTACTACTAATAAAAAGAGATTGGAGTTTTTGACTCCAAACTTCTATTCACCTCTCACATCAATACAGAACGTGAGATTTTCATTTCTTTCGATCACAACTGCTCAATTTTAGACTTTCAATTCTCTTATACTTTGGTCTTCCGCTTGCCTACAAAAAAGAAAAAATTAATTGTCTCTCGACTCCTTTCTATTTGGGAAATTTGATAAACTATCATTCCTTCCAAGTTTAGAAAAAAAATAATTGATTCTAGATTAGCAAGTGCATTAAAAAAAGAGACGAGGTTCGTGGAATCAATTGAATTTATTGCTCTCCACAAGCTGCTACATGCCAATACACAAATTGTTATTCTTTTAATTCCCTAGCTAACTAAAGGAGTGAGTTTTAGTGGGACATATAATTTTTGTATAATTTGCTAGAGAATAAATAATGTTATTGTGAGTGTTTGGATGCATAATAGATATCTTTTCCCTAAAAAAAGAAAACTTTTATAATTTTTTTCCCAAGTCTATCTGTGATCTCATACTCCAATCTTGTGCAAAAAAAAAAGAAGATAATATACACTATATGACTTATTAGTCTGAGAGGCATAATATGATAATACAACTAATATATGGATAAACAATAATTAAACAACACAAAAAATCATAATTGAAATATTGAATTATTGTAGGGCACTCAATCTTTCCGTTTTTATATGAAATGTCGGATAGTTTAATTATGCACTCAATCTTTTCCAATTGAGACTGTAATTTTTCTAGCTGAATATTGCAAATGCCGATTAATACTAAAATAATTGGAAGGCTATGCCAATTTAGCTAATTAGAACAGCAATGTGAAATCTATTAGATGGAAAATCAAATATCTATTTTCTATTTTATTTTGTTTCTTTGATTTGATTTCTAATTTTTTTAATTGTAATGCATTCGTAAAATAATGAAGTAAATAAATTAACCATTCCTATTTTCTATTGTTCATTGTTTCATTTATTTGATCTCTTTAAAAGATGTATCCATAAAATAAAATAATACAAAATAAAAAATTATCCGCTGCATAGCACGGATATCGTACTAGTATTTAGAAATATGTTAATAATGTTCGATTAGGAAATTATAACATATTATTTATAATAATCAGTGATATTTTAAATGTAGTAGGTTCTCATCTTTATCTAAAAAAAATTACTTACGGAGAAAAACAAAAAGGAAGGTGATAAGTGAATTTATGGTAAATTGAGTCAAGCCTAAGGTTAAAAAAAAAAAAATCAAATTTATGGTAATTTATTGAGTTCCTTCAAATTTACGCTTTTGTTTATTTTAATGCAAACGGATTAATCTCCGTAGAAATAATAATTTGAGTTCCTTCAAAATCCACCTATAATCTTTTGTTTTGACTTCCATATTTTAATCCCAAAATACATCTCAGGCACCAAAAACAGTAATTTAAGATATCATTATAAAATCATACATGTTGAATCCTATTTATTTATTTATTGATAAGTACCAATTTAATATCTAGCCGTGACATTCCGTACAAGTCAAGTTTCCAAACCTTATTCGACGGAGTCGGATTTGGTGCTGCGCGGGATGGTGTAGTGCAGCATTTGGATCGTCTGATTTTCACTAATTGCATTAAAATTCATACCAAATTATAAATGTCCCCTGATTGTCATCGCTGACGGTCGATCACGAAGTTGACGATCGATCCAGATCGTTCATTTTCTGTAGCACGGTACTGCGCTACAACGAATTCGGGTCCTTATCCGACTGGATTCCACCAAAAAGGGTCTTAATTAGAACAAATAACTATTTGGTTGTATTAAATAAAAGTCGGACCAATAAATATGCAGCCCATTATAGTATGGTGCATCATAAAATTGTGGATGGTAATACATGCACTCAAAGACGTAAAATACATTGATTTTTTTTTTCTTTTTCTTTGGAAAGATACAAAATGTTAGTTTGTAATAATCTATAAGTTAATAATACGGTAATTTATCATAAAAATTTGTTCAAAAATTGAGTGATTGATAAACTGTTATTTTGTTGTCTTGAATATTATTATAATTATGAATTATTATTTTACTAGAGTCAATAACTGAAATTATAAAATTTTATATATTATATATGATATATATTCTTAAAAGTCTTCTTAAAAATATTATATTTTTTTAAGTTTAGTTGCAAAGCTGAAGATATAAAGAAAAAGAATGAAACTAGAAATAATTTGTTTTGTATTTCAATTTCTCTAGAATATCGGTGCAATATATTATATATGCTTTGTTCTTGCATGTATTATTTTCTACTTTTTATTGAGATCCAGAAATTCAGAAATTTATTCCAAATTGAAGAATTTTTTTGTTGCTTTGTTTTATTTATATTAAAGTAAATAATTAAAAAAAAAGAATCAAATCAATATTCAATGGTATTAGCACTTGCAACAAGCCAAGAAGCAATAAATAGTTCCGTGTGTCTTACTCTTACTCCTCATATATAGAGGCATAGAGGATAGAGCCCATCAAGGCATCAATTAATTCCTGATTTATTCTCTCATTGGCCATTTTTAAGGGACGATAATGCCAGATTTAATTAGGGATGGATAAGGTATTATTATGGTGCTTGCTTTTCTTTGTCAAAAGTTGTGGAAATGTGGTGTGATAAATATGTGAGCTGGAAATAATGCCGTATATCTCTTTCATATGCCCCTTATATATATATATATATAGAACATGGCTAAAATAATATGCATAGTACACTTCATTTGCATATATATATATAGGTCAATAAATTGAGATTTAAGTTATTCAATAAATTCTTCATATGAAAATATTATAGGAAATCAAATTTCGTGATTTTTAGAGCTTTCTTGCTATTTTTTAAATATTTTTTTAAAACAGTCCAGATTTAATACTACAAAATAGTCATTTATGGACTGTTTTTTAAAAATATTTAAAAATAATAAGAAAGCTCTAAAAATTACAAAATTTTATTTCCTACGAGATTTTGATATGAAGAATTTATTGAGCAACTTAAATATCAATTTAATGACCAAATTAAATATAAATGACCGCATAGTACGAAATGAAGTGTACAATGCATATTATTTTAGCCATGCTCTCTCTCTCTCTATATATATATTAGTGTTTCTAATAAGACTATTTACGGGAGTACTGTATATATTTTTTGGGATTATCTTCCGGTTTGTTTTTCTAACAATGAATGAGGAAATATATCAATGTTATGCTTTCATGGTTTAGCTACTTCAAGTGCACACATTGATCCATTCAAAAAAAAAAGTGCACACATTGAACTTAAGTACTTAACCCCTATGGTGTAGTTCAACAATAATTGATGCAAGTCCTTTTGCTTTTTATTTTTATTATTATTTTTTTTCTGTGGATTATCTTACATTCATTTGTTTTTAATGAAAGTTAGCTGTTTTTCTTCTACATTTGCAATTGCAATTCACTATTGTTTGCTTTAAATGATCCGAATGTAATGTCTAGTTTATTACTAAGTCTACTATAAAGTTCAATTTCTTATTATCACAATAAATTGCTAAAGTTAATATTTTAGTCTACAAAAAATTGCATGTTTCTATTTCGGTCCTAAATTGCTTTTTGCTATTACATTACTTATTTATTTCGTACTACTGTAATAATAATTTGATTGACATTGATTATACGCTATGTTGCACGAGCCTGTATCTGTTGTTATTCCAATAGAATAACAGGAATATGTTATTCTTGCTTCCGACTGCACAATTTCAACGAACGGATGAGATGAACTGTCGGATGTTGTTTTATGATGTATTGGGAACCGTTAGATCAAATTTAAATGGTCCAGATCGAAAAAATAACAGGAATGAAAAATAATAACAATGTATTTCATTCCTATATTGCACAAGTGCGAGCGCGAGTATCGTATCCGATACGGTGCGGCTGCGATGATACGTTAATTTAAAAATTATTGGATATGAATGTGTCTATATATAATAAATTTTATTTTAAAGTAAATAATATATAATCAATTTTTTTTAAAAAATATATCACAACTTTAATACATATCTCCTCTCCTAAATTAAGCATCTATATATGTCAAATTATATAAAAACACAAGTGAGATTTGATGTATGATTCTTTAACTTAAGGAAAAGTAAAAGATTTTGGATTCAATTATCAACCAAAAATAGCGTGTGTTGTCACTGAAGTCTCACTCAGACGCACCCGATACATGTTTGAGTGTTTGATCGTATCGGACTCACACCAGATATTTATTATGAAAAATATGCAGACTTAACAATAAATATATAAATAATAAAATTAGAACAACAAACCGAGTATATAAAAAATACACTAAAATGGCGTGGTTATCCTCCATGCCATTTTTATTTCTTCTTACATTGGATCTATGATCTATTTTACAAAATAACAATAAAATATTTCATATAATTTTAAAATACGCACGTACAAATTTCAAAATTACTTAAATCATTTCATTGCTATTTCATAATACATAATATTTAATCGGTGTGAATTTCTGTATATGCAGTTATGCACGCTGTATCAAAGCAGACAAAAATAAAAAATTACTGCGGTTACAAGCAAGTGCACTTGCGTGCATCACACTTCACCTCACTTCTCCTTTTTCTTCGCCACCATTCGACCTTTCCCTGTCCTTGCTTTTTATTTAAAAAAAAAATTCATTTCCAACGTGTAGAAATAAATACACCGACCAACTCCGCCTCTTTTTCTTCAAGTAGCCACATTTAAACTTGCTTTGGTCCCATATTAATTAGTATTGGGTTAACATTAATGGAGTCCGTATCTGCTGTTATTCTTGAGGATAACATAACTTAGTTATTTTCTGATTCGACCGTCAGATTTCGACGCAGATAAATGAACGGTTCAGATAGACTGCACGGAACTCGATATGTTATATATTTTATTCGTTAGATTGAAAATGAACAGTCAGATCAGTGAACAACAGAACTCTGTTAAACCCCGTAATAACAGCATATATGATTCCAACATTAATGGGACAACAAAGGACGCATTTCAGCTGGAATATATTATTCAATTCAAGCTTTACCAAACTTGGACACTCTGCTGTAAAAATTAAAATACATTCATTTACCTTTGAATTTGTTGTTTATGTTATTGGAACTTTTTAAAAAATATGTAGGCCTATAAATTTAGTCATTTACTAATTTGAAATATTGCTCTGAAAATGAATTACAATAAGTCCTTTAGAAAATTATATAGTAGTTCATTTTGTTTCTCATATCTTACTTCAAACCTATGTTACTCGATACTTAAAAAAATAACTTACCATATCAGATATTTTCCGCACTAGTATTCAATACGATTCATGTTCGATAGTGACAATCATATTGCATTTCTGATTTGTAACTTTATCATAAGGTTAAAACTACTTCTCATCAAAACACCTTATCACCGTGTAATCTACTCTCTTGTGTATAATAATAATTTTTGTTATATATATTCACTTATATATTGTTTTTGATGTATTAAATTATTTTTTTAATTAAAATTTAATATATATAGTCGCATGCATATCTAAGAATTTTTATAAAATCGTTGTATTTCCACACCTGTATACATCCAAACTCTAGCAACATAGCTTCAAACTTATTGAAACATTTCGTTTTCTACAATTATGGCAATGTTTGCAATTATTTTGTATTTTGATAAAAAAAATATACAAAGTGGTGGTATCAGTTATCTCTGTAGTGAAAGCTGTTCTTGCTCAGTTGAGTACTACATATCTTTTATCAGACCACCGACTACAAATCATGATCTATTGCTCAAGTATAATATAACTATTGGAATCAATTTTGCCATATTGGAAGTAATGATTTGATATATTTAGGGGAAAAAAGAAAAAAAATCTAAAAGCTTAAGGGTGCGTTTGGATCATGTCATGGTTAGTGCAAAAATAGTGCTATCTAGATAAGCGGTTGAAATAGTGGTCACTTTTTGCTATTATAAATAGTATAAAAATAGTGCTAATCGTGTGCTATCTAGTTTAATGAAAATGTTGTTTGGATTGCACAATTGGAGTAGTGATAGTGGAAATAATAAATTAGTGGATTGTTTTGATTTTTTAAGTACCTTTATTTTACCAAAATAATAAAGTGTTGGTATAATATAATATAATATAATATAATAGTGATAATTATGATGATGATGATAATAATAATAATAATAATAAATAATGATAATACAATAATTATAATAATGGTAATTACAATATAATAATGAAAAAATAATTGTAATAACAATAATGATAACATAATAATAAATAATTCCAATACTAATAAAAATTTATTAATATTGTAATAATAACAATAACAATAATAATGACAATTACAATAATTAATTAATATAATAATAGTAATAATAATAATACCAAGATGATGATTACAGTAATAATAATAAAAAATAAAAATAATAAATAACAATAATAACAATAATAATAAATAATATTATAATTATAATGATGATGATAAATAATAATAATAAATGATAATATAATAATTATAATGATGATGATAATATAATAATGATGATGAAAAATGATAATAATAATAATTATTATTATAATGACACTGGTAATAATTAGAAATAAGTAAATAATTTAACGATGATAATGATAATATATGATATAATAATAATGATAGTAGCAATAATGATAGTAATTAATAAATAACAATCATAATGATGATGATGATGATGATGATGATATAATAATTATAATGATGATGATGATATAATAATAATAATAACAATAATTTAGCTAATTTTGTGCATGCTAACTTCACTAACTCAACCTTTTGGTTGGATTAGCAAAATAGCAAGAATAGTGCACTAACCCAAACTATTGCTATTCTCAAATTTGCATTTGGATCACATCTGAAAAGAGGATAGCATTGCTATTTTGAAAATGGCACTAACCCAAGTGATCCAAACACACTCTAATAGGGATCAAAGTAGAGGGTCAAACGTGCGAAACGGACACGAAACAGTGTCGTATCGTATCAAATATGATACTCACATCCACACTCAAGCAACATAGCTTCAAACTTATTGAAACATTTCATTTTCTACAATTGCAGCAATGTTTTCAATTATTTTGTATTTAATAAAAAAAAATACAAAGTTTGGTATCAGTCATCTCTCTAGTGAAAGCTGTTCTTGCTCAGTTATCTTCTATCATACATACCACGACTAAGATTATGATCTATTTCTCGAGTAGAATAACTATTTTGGAATCAATTTTGACACATTGGAAGTAATGATTTGATATATTTAGGCAAAAAAGAAAAAAAGAAAAAAAATCTAAAAGCCTAGGGATCAAAGGCTCAAATCTACAACCTACATGACGCAGAAACGGGAGGAGAAAAAACATGGATGATATCTTTAAATATTTTTTTATGGTCTTTAGAGAAAGGTCAGATCAACCGCGTACGATGTTTCATTTTTTTTGAGGTATCATGTGATTGTCAGTCTAATAAAATAACAAAATATCTATTTCTGTTGAATGGCAAGCAAGTGCTCCAAAAAAATATTAAAGAAAATGAGACGAAGATTATATTATACAGCTCAATTATTCTCAGTGGTGGATCCAGGATTTCACCCAGAGGTAGACACAATTATATATAAAAAATATAAATTTTTTTCAAAAAATTAAATACCATTAAAAAGTATGTTTTACATATAAATAAAATACACTAGCACAAACAAAATAAAATTAAGATGACGTCGGAAAATTGAGTTGGCCTCTACGAGTCTTCATATTTTGAAATCTTTGCATAATTCTTTCATTATCAACACTCTTGAATAGGAGTAAACCTTTGTTTATGCAATACCGAACTAAATGACAATGCCGAACTAAATTTATGCAATGCGGTATTGTCTTCCTATATGACAATACCGAACTAAATTTATGCAATGCAACATATTATTTTCATGATTCCATCAATTTTGATTGTAAAAAGCGAGATAGAGACTAGAATAGAAGTATACGTTTGCTGTTGACTTGTTGTGCCGTATGTGTGTATCAAAACTTTACTTGTTTATTGTCTTCGATTTGAAATTGATTTACGCCAAATATAATTTCTGCAAATAAAGATCATATAATGAATTTATGACTACGACAAAAGGATTAATTGTAAGATTCTTGTTTCACAGGAGTAATTGTAACATTTTGAGAACTTGGGGGGTTATTATTAACTTTCACAAAAGGATTACTTTGCATATATGGAACC